>CANNZV010003001.1:0-76671 GCA_947561585.1 Caprella mutica
GTGATGATGTACTATCGGAGAAGAGAGTTACTGTGATGATGTACTATCGTAAAAAAGTGTCACTGTGATGATGTACTATCGGAAAAAAATGTCACTGTGATGATGTACTATCAGAGAAAAGAGTCACTGTGATGATGTACTATCAGAGAAAAGTGTCACTGTGATGATGTACTATCAGAGAAAAGAGTCACTGTGATGATGTACTATCGGAAAAATGAGTCACTGTGATGATGTACTATCGAAGATAAGAGTCACTGTGATGATGTACTATCGGGAAAAAGTGTCACTGTGATGATGTACTATCAGAGAAAAGAGTCACAGTGATGATGTACTATCAGAAAAAAGAGTCACTGTGATGATGTACTATCAGAGAAAAGAGTCACTGTGATGATGTACTATCAGAGAAAAGAGTCACTGTGATGATGTACTGTCAGAGAAAAGAGTCACTGTGATGATGTACTATCAGAAAAAAGTGTCACTGTGAAGATGTGCTATCAGAGAAACGAGTCACTGTGATGATGTACTATCGGGAAAAAGTGTCACTGTGATGATGTACTATCAGAGAAAAGAGTCACTGTGATGATGTACTATCAGAGAAAAGAGTCACTGTGATGATGTACCATCAGAGAAAAGAGTCACTGTGATGATGTACTATCAGAGAAAAGAGTCACTGTGATGATGTACTATCAGAGAAAAGAGTCACTGTGATGATGTACTATCAGTGAAAAGAGTCACTGTGATGATGTACTATCAGAGAAAAAAGTCACTGTGATGATGTACTATCAGAGAAAAGAGTCACTGTGATGATGTACTATCAGAGAAAAGAGTCACTGTGATGATGTACTATCAGAGAAAAGAGTCACGGTGATGATGTACTATCAGAGAAAAGAGTCACTGTGATGATGTACTATCAGAAAAAAGAGTCACTGTGATGATGTACAGAAAAAAGAGTCACTGTGATGATGTACTATCAGAAAAAAGAGTCACTGTGATGATGTACTATCAGAAAAAAGAGTCACTGTGATGATGTACTATCAGAGAAAAGAGTCACTGTGATGATGTACTATCAGAGAAAAGAGTCACTGTGATGATGTACTATCAGAAAAAAGAGTCACTGTGATGATGTACTATCAGAGAAAAGAGTACTGTTCCTGTGATGTACTATCAGAAAAAGAGTCACTGTGATGATGTACTATCAGAGAAAAAGAGTCACTGTGATGATGTACTATCAGAGAAAAGAGTCACTGTGATGATGTACTATCAGAGAAAAGAGTCACTGTGATGATGTACTATGAGAGAAAAGAGTCACTGTGATGATAATACTATGAGAGAAAAGAATTTTTTTTTTAAATGTACTATCAATAGGTGATAGTACATCATCATTTAAATAATAAAATTAGTACAATTACAAGATCAACGCCAATTTCATATCACTTGCCAAAATAATGACCTGTTGCCCAACTACACACAAAATCTGTGTCTGCAATATTAATTTGTGCTATCTATAATAGTCTTAAAAAGTTCTAATTTTAATTTGCTCAATCTGATGTCCAGATAAACTTGACCGGAGTGAAGTGGATGATGTTGGAGAACTTTTCGTCCATGAAATGTTTCATTTTGTATAAAATAGTTCATATACTATACATTTTATTTTACTTACATCTTTCCTCACATTGAAAATAGTACCATATATACGCGTGTTTGACTGATCTGCAATATCGACCGATGTCGCTGCTCGATCTACTGATCAATCGTTAGCGCATCTATCGATCGATTGCTGCCTGCTCGAATGATATGAATAATTTTCAGTTCATGCAACTAAATGGCACATTTTATCGAAATTATCGATCGATAGCGCAATCATCGATTGATTACTGCGAGTTCGAATAATATAATTTATTTTATGTATACATATATTTGTTACATATAATAGGGCAACCACCAAACAAAAATTGCGCATATCGAATGATATGGATTTTTATAGTTTATACATATGTAATTGGTACATTTAATAAGGCAACCATCAATTCGATTTGGGCATTCGAATGCGATTGACGGTTATATCATGAATTGTAACCATTACTAGATGGAAAAGCTAATAAATAGATATCATGCGAACCCGCAACAACCGATTGATGGTTGCTTTATTAATTGTATCGATTAGAAGATGCATAAATTAATAAAATACATACAACTCAAACGCACAACTATCGATTGACTGGTAACCCTATGAAATGTAACAATTAAATGCAAAAACTAAAAATTCCCTATCATTCGAAAACGCAGAAATCGATCTATGGTTGCACTATCGATGGTATCTTCGATAAAATGTATCAATTAGATGCACAAATTAAAATTCTTAAATTTAAATCTGATTCATAAAATACAATTTATACAGAAAATACGAAATGCTGGTCCTATAAAATGTTTTTTTGGTAAAGACTTTAATATTACCTATCAGGTGGTCCTATAACTGAATGATAGTCGAGTCATCTTTAGGAGCGCAGGGCAATAATCCGAATTTCGAACACTCTGCGTAGTGGTCTTCTATAGGCACTCGATGTTTTGGCATTATCAGATGATAGAGATCTTCAACAGTCATGATGTGGAAGATACTTTCATTGCAGGAATTTCCTATGTTAGCTGTATTTAGAGATTATTTCATGCAGAACAAGTAGGTAACTAGTGAATAATTTCATCATAAGTACAAAATCAAAAGGTATTGTGAATAACAGAATATATAATGGATAGTTCAAGAAATTAGAACAAATTACCCCATGCCCCACGTGCCCTAAATGGAACATAAGTTGGATTAAATGAATAACTAGAATGAATACACAATAGCCGATATGACACAGTAACTAATATGACACAATAGCAACTTACTGGAAAAAATATCAAATGGATGGTTCTCTTCAGTCTAAAAAATTGAATGAGTAAATGACACGATACACTAAAAAGTTCCAATTCCATCCTATCGAAAAATGAACTTATTTTTGTAACTTAGCGGCGACTCTGTCATATCGGCGACTCATTTAGGCGACTCTGTCAAATCAAAATCGGCGACTAAATCATATTGGTGACCGTGTTATATCGGCGACAGTGTATTCACCCTTACTTTCCTTTTAAACTCATTGCTAAAAAGAATACACTAACGCATAATTATTTAAAGGAGGTTTGCTTCTTCTGGCAGCGGACCTTTAAAAAAAATGATTCATTCTGACAATAATGAAATGAACTATAAATGTAAATAAAAAAGTATTTTTAAAAACTTGATATAAAAAATGAAAGAACTAAAATGATTCATACGCATTGTGCGAAACTTCCGAAGTTAGAGGTAGTGGTAGTAAGATTCTACTTACTGAAATTGTTGACTTGTCTTCCATTTTGGTCTGTTATAGTCCAAACATAGTTGCATGATAGGTATCTAATTTCATCAGGATCTGTAAACGATTTGAAAAATTTATTAGTTTTTAATATCGGAAAATTTCATTTTCATCATTTGTTCATTAAAATTGGGATAAATATTAATTTTCTCTATTTTTTACTAAGGCATTTAATTTTTAAAAGGATTTTCTGTGCTTAAATTTAAAGGTCTGTGTAAATGCATTAGAGTTTAGATAGAGAGTGCTACGGTTATATAACATGTCACAGTTAGAAGAAAAGAAACTTATCAAGTTATCGCTTCATAAATAATTATTTAAAAAATATTCAAACTTAATCTTCACTCACTGACATTTTCTATTAGATTGAATAGATTCTATAGAGGAACAATGAAGAGAGAGGCGATTAACTCTCGAAAATTTGAAGGTAATTAGGTATTTGGGTAAACTGTTAGAATATCTAATGTTTTTTAGAGTAATGGTATTTAGGTAACGGTATAGGTAGCCATTTGTGATATATTAATCAGCATTGTAAACCTTTGTTATTGTTTAGAATTTGTCTGACGTGGCACTTTCTTTTTCCTCGCTTGAAATGAGTAGGAAGAAGAAAACATCACACAAATAACTTTAATTACATATTAAATTAAAAATGTACAACTAAATCTCAAATTGTCTGTATTTTTTAACTAACAGCCTTAGTTTCAATGAATAGAGTAATAAAAACTAGAGAGAGGAGATTTTTAAGTATCGTCGTGTTTGTCAGACGTTAACGCCAGTTAAGAAGATAAGTTAACGTTCAAAATTTCTCCCAAATTTATCAAAAAAAAAAAAAAACGCTAGTACATATATGATTTTCGAAAAAACTCATATCAGTATCCTAAGATTTGTAAATTTCACTAAGATTTGGAAACTTCACAAGATTTGAAAACTTCACTAAGATTTAAAACTTTGCACTACTCGTAACTTGGCCCTATTTGAGACTGTACCCTATTTGAGACTGTACCATATTTGAGACTGTACCATATTTGAGACTGTACCCTATTTGGGACTGTACCCTATTTGAGACTGTACCCTATTTGAGACTGTGCCTTATTTGAGACTGTACCCTATTTGAGACTGTACCCTATTTGAGACTGTACCCTATTTGAGACTGTAACCTATTTGAGACTGTGCCCTATTTGAGACTGTACCCTATTTGAGACTGTGCCCTATTTGAGACTGTATACTATTTGAGACTGTACCATATTTGAGACTGTACCATATTTGAGACTGTACCCTATTTGGGACTGTACCCTATTTGAGACTGTACCCTATTTGAGACTGTGCCTTATTTGAGACTGTACCCTATTTGAGACTGTACCCTATTTGAGACTGTACCCTATTTGAGACTGTAACCTATTTGAGACTGTGCCCTATTTGAGACTGTACCCCATTTGAGACTGTGCCTTATTTGAGACTGTAACCCATTTGATACTGTGCCTTATTTGAGACTGTGCCCTATTTGAGACTGTGCCCTATTTGAGACTGTACCCCATTTGAGACTGTGCCCTATTGGAGACTGTGCCTTATTTGAGACTGTGCCCTATTTGAGACTGTGACCTATTTGAGACTGTGCCCTATTTGAGACTGTACCCCATTTGAGACTGTGCCCTATTTGAGACTGTGCCCTATTTGAGACTGTGCCCCATTTGAGACTGTACCCCATTTGAGACTGTGCCCTATTTGAGACTGTGATCTATTTGAGACTTTGCCCCATTTGAGACTGTGCCCTATTTGAGACTTTGCACTGTTCGAAACTTTGCCATATTCGAAACTTGGCCTTATGTGAGACTGTGCCCTATTTGAGACTGTGCTCTATTTGAGACTGTAACCTATTTGAGACTGTGCTCTATTTGAGACTGTGCCCTATTTGAGATTGTGCCCCATTTGAGACTGTGTCCCATTTGAGACTGTGCCCCATTTGAGACTGTACTCTATTTGAGACTGTGCTCTATTTCAGACTGTGACCTATATGAAACTGTGCCCTATATGGAACTTTTTTACTATATGAAACTATGCCCTATGTGAAACTTCGCCCTATATGAATCTTTTCCCTATATGAATCTTTTCATTAAATGAAACAGCAATATTCATTGTGCTTGGGAGTTAGAGGAGGTCGTTTTTTGGCGGAATGGTTTTCCTCATGACTCTCAGCAACCAATAGTTTGTTATTTGAGACTGAAATATGCTTCAGCAAAAATTGCTTTCGATGTCTCTCCTGGTTTGCTCAACAGCTGCCTCTTCGCACTACGAAGGGCACAGGTAATCAATGTTTTCAAGACGCCAAAGTTGGACCGCGTCTTCCTTGGCGAATGTGGTCAGCTAAAAACGTTTTTCAGTATTAACATGGCGGCCGATAGATTGGGCTATAAATTTAGAATGAGTTCCTTTATCTGTATCTCTAACAATGATACCTTTGTCAGCCTCAGTAAGACCCTTAATCCATCTCATTGTCAAAAAATCGTTAAGCAGCTAATAGCATGGCACATCCAAAAATCACGTCACGTGTAATAACTCAACCAAGAGGCTAAGTAATCAAATTAAAATCATAAGGAAGTGTTTCACGAATCTGCTACAAAAGTTAAAAAATAATTCGAAAAGTATAGATACGTGAAATATTGAAATAATGAATGAAGCTAATAGCTAGGCACGGGGTGTAGACTGAATTAGAATACCTGATGCTGTGTTAATTTTATAAATCTGTGTCTTAAAGAAACATTTCTATGTTAAGATATATACGGTTTATATTCATATCATATATTAATTCTACAATTTTCAAATAATAATTGATTTTTAATTGTCGCAGCTAAAATTTATCTAGTTATGTATGTTACAGTACCTGCATTAAAGTCCATATAAACCAATTGGGAATGGGTTTTGGTACACAAATCTGTTTGATTATAGATAATATCCGAAAGTTGGCATTTTCCTTCATCGTACAGGAACATCTTGGACTCTATAAAAAATTATAATGTGCGGTAAAATTGCATACTGTAGATATACTATTAAGGTACTTTCATCGTATATATCCAAATAAGTCTTATAAGGTTTACCAAATATGTATATTGAAAGATTTATATCTAACGGAATGCGAGAATTTAATGAGGTGAATGTCTATTCATCATCAGGTTTAAACAAACCGGTTCTATATATACTGATTACTCCATGTTTTTGCTGCTGTTCTTGACGATGAATTTACATTTTACTTTTCGAAAATTCCAGATATTAAGTAATCATAAATATTGAGTTTGAATTAACCTCTAGAAAATAACAAATTTCTTGATTTGCGTAAATAGAACAGTTCATATTTTGCTCACCTGAACCAACAGCTGCATCTGCACACTCTTCAAAAGTCGAGGCTGTATCATTGTCTCTCCAGATGCCGGGTCTTAATAATATTTCTTCAGGACTAGCGATGTATTTCGAGAACTTCACGTCTGTGCCAGCAGGCTCAATGGTAGACATCGTACAGGTTATTTCATCCTCTCCATCAGTAGGAACCTGTCCATCAGGAATTATGGCAACCTGTAAAGTAAAGGAGAACAACAGTTCGAGATGTAAGAACAAATAGAATATCCAGCAGGTAATTTAGTTATCATATATTCTGATTATTTTACTGGTTAGTGGGCAAATTTTTGAGGGCTAGGTTACTAGGATTAAATAAAACCATTCTGTATGAACACACATAAAATATTTAGTGTCCGGAAAGCTGCCAGTCATAAAACTGTCAGGCGGAAAACTGCTGACGCGGAAAACTGAAATTTATGTATTTATGACTTTTCTTGAATATTATTTAGTTATAAACACATTCTAAGAACATTTTAATTTAAAAAAAAACTACGTTAGACCTTTATTAAGAGGCTAAGAGGGCATTCAGTTTTACAGTAATAACTGTATAGATTGTGGATTACTTAATATTCAAAGGAAAATAACATTTCAACAAAACCACTTAATTAAACCAAACCAAACTTTATTAAACCAAACTTCAGCTGAATAAATTTCGTATAGTGTACGGTATAAGTAAGCAGCAGGTTATTATTTATGCAGCATATATGAAACGATAGATGGCAATAATGTTCAGTTATTTTAATGGATTTGTGCTCTATATTTCTATATTGGATATTAATTTCATTTGGAGAGTTCGTAGGATAATTTTTGAGAGCCAATGGATAATCATGTTATTCATTGCAATATTTCACTTCATAACTTAAAGCATCTTCAGGAATTTAAGTATATATAGTACTGTTATTGAGAGAAATATGTACATTAATAACTACAATTTTATCTAGTTACATAATTTAGATTACAGCTTCTGACATTTCTCTTTATCTATCATACTATTAAATCTAAACTTGAGTATTTAAAATGAAGAGTTTATTAAGAGTTGTTAAAATTTGTAGTATATTGTGTCACATATCGGGATTCTATGTTCTAAAAAATAATTACAGCTATGACTGTACTAGTAAAATGGTTAACAATAAGGATTTGAGTTAACTATAGACATATGTTTTTAGTTTTGAAAGGTATCTTACAAGCAAGGAAGTTATAGTACTGGAACTATAATAACGTCTCTCAGCTACATCATTAGGTCTGTTTTCCGGTCCACTTCTATTTGCATAGTAATGATAATGATAATGATATTTTTATTGAAAAAATTTGTTACATGGGTTTGGCATAGTAAAATATTAATAACGAGTAGAGTTAAACAAGAAATAAAAAAAAAACTGATCTAATCAAGCCCTTTCAGTCACCATCATTGGCAAATCGGGTAAATTCAAGTAATGAATATGAAATTTATTTATAAATTGAGAAAAATTTGTACAAACATCTAAACACTTTACACTTCGTATGTTCATACAAATACATTTAGTATATTTAGTACACAAGGAAATTACACATTAAAAACATTAAATATAAATTAATTAAATATTGTTTTAAAAATATCACGGTGACCAGAACCCGTACCCTGAAAGTGAAGCGAATCGCTCGAGTCAATCCGACCAAACAGGGCACGAAACCCCGACCACAGTAGGGATGAGATCGCCGTTCATTTCACCTTGCCTAACAAGACAGAAAGAAGACAACTCTCACCCCTCATGCTGAAAAGACCTATCCATTACATTAAACATTAAAAATATACACATTAAAAAATACTTCATTGAATATCCAAATTGGGAATAGCTGTATCTTAATATTTCAGTTACTTAAAAAATACTCTCTAATGTTAGCTTTAAAAATATTGTAGGAATTTATTTCTTTCAAGTATGGGGGAAGTTAATTCTAAAAATTTATAGCAATAAATAAAAAATTCCTATGGGTTAGAGAGAGTCTTGATCACAGAACATTGAATAGAAGAAGAAGTGTAGATCCCATTATATTACTCTTGAGTGCCGTTTACAGTGACGTCACTTAAACTAGAGACACTCAGCCAATCAGAGGCTTCGTTTCACCAGTTCTGTTTGAGTCCGTATTTTGAATGCGTATTACAACCGAAATGGTGTCAATTTGTGTTTTTTGCAAAGAAGATTAGTATATTATTGCTTAGTAGCTGGGCTATAGAATATAGATAATCGTGTACATAATTTGGTAGGAAGATATGACTCCCAGCAAAGATAATGAGCTGAGGTAGAATGCACGCTCAAACTGTTTTCGAGAAAGTGTTTATAGTGACGTCAGCGATCAATGGACGTGATTGGTTGAAATTTTACGACTGTGTACACCATGTGTACACGTTCGATCTGAGCTTCTTCTTATTCAATGTTCTGTGGTCTAGATTTTGGTAGTAAAATGTTATTATGGTACATGAAACGAGTCCTGTAATCATGAGTTGGTATAAGATTACCAACTATGTTCCCAAAATAAGCATGTCAATTCATTTTATAAAAATTGATACAGTTTCAAGATAGAGAAATTTTTAAAAAGAGACTCGAAGGACAGCAAGCTAAATTGATAGAATGGGTTAGCATGACCTCTCTTGTAAAGTATCTTTGCAAACCTCAGTTGCAGCCTAGAAATCTTATTAACATTCTCGATACTAGAGTTGCCCCAAACTAAAATACAATATGTCATATATGGGTAAACGAGACTGTAAAAGCGTCAACAAAATCTGGTCTGGAACAAGATAACTTATCCTTCGTATCACACCAATTGCTCATGACATCCTACCTGATACATATTCAACATGTTCCCTGAATTTCAACTTGCTATCTATAATTACACTAAGAAACTTAACTGAGTTAACCAATTCAACATTTGTACCCTCGTATGTAATTGGCGGCACCTCAATGGCATTCAAAGTATCACTCACGATCATACACTTTGTCTTTGAAACATTCAAAACTAGTTTGTTAAATTTGAAACTCTCTGGGATCTCAATTCTAAGTAAGATTTAAACCAATTTAAAGCTATACCGCGCACACCTATATGCTTCAACTTCGACAATAGTAGACTATGGTGCAAAGTATCAAATGCCTTTGAAAAATAAAGGCAAATAACCAACAAATGATTCTTATTTTCCAGAGTTCTACACGCATCATTCAAATATTCAACAACAGCATCCGATGTGTTAGAATTCTCTCTGTAACCAAATTGATTATCCTTCAGAATCTTAAAATTTAACAAAAACTTATTCAATATCTTTGACATCAATTTCTCAAAAAGCTTAGACACGAAAGACAGGATTGATATTGGTCTGTAGTTCTCAACAAGGGATTTCGAACCTGACTTAAAAATAGGTGTAACACGTGCGATCTTCAAGGGAGAAGGAAACGTACCCTGGCTTACAGATAAATTGAACAAACAACTTAATATTGAACTGATTTTCGATTTCAATATTTTGTAAATAAAGGTTGGGACACAATATAAACCGGAGGTTTTATTGGGTAATGATTCGATGATGCATTCAACCTCACCTGCATCCGAAAAGTGGACATAAAAAGACTGCGTATTGGGAGCACCCATATATTGAAGAGGATCAACATTCACTTCCGAAACACCACCGCCTAATCTGCTACCAATTTCAGAAATATAATCATTAAAATGATTGCTTAAATCGGACATAGTTTCATAATTGTTATTAAAATCATCAAGTGTGATATTATAAGACTTTGATTTTTTGTTTTTATTTAATAGTGAATTGATTGACTTCCAAGTCTTGCTCGGATTATTTTTATTATGATTGAATTTATTATGAAAATAGTTGACCTTTTATTTTTTCAATTTTTTGCTCAATCCACATCTGTACCTTTTGTAAATATTAAAACCAATTAACCCGCGCCTATAATCCTTAAATAGAGCATGTTTCCTATTTATATCTAAGATAACTGAATAATTACTTATCCATGGTTTTCTTATAGTAGTGACAATAGAGTGATTTGCTATCGTTATGTCATTAAGACAACAGACTTAATCGAAAACTAGGGTCAAGTAGTTTGCATAACTGAATACACCGTAGCTCTTTTCTTATATTAGCAATGAATAATCCTTTTTTATAATTTAACAATCCTCGATTGCCTTAAATTTAATTTTAAAGTGTTGCTGTGATGAACTCACGTACGCTAACTTTCTCAATTGTCACTACCATATTCTATATACTGGGAGTATGTTAGTCGCCTGCTAACAATTCCCTTATAACATTGCACTCTCAGGCCAACGTTGGTAAAGTAAAGGCACGATAGGGCCTTGGCACTCTAGTGTTATTACACACTGGGCCAATCACACCAAATAGCTAATTTAATATCCTCAATTAGGATTATTATTAATTATTATATGTAAATAATTATTCACATTTAAAATTATACTTTCTATTCAATTTTAAATAAAAAATTTGTTTTTACCCTAATTTGGATATGTAAATGTATTTGTAGGATTGTTACTACATTGTTAGACGTGTTCTGTATAGCGTAATCTATTTAACACACCTCTTATATGAAAATACAACTGGTACCGTAGACATGCATGACATCGGAAACGTATAGGCATTGCCGGTACCAATAAGTCGTTTATACGTGGTTATACTGTTCTAGGGCGGTGGACATTCGTGAGGTGGGCCAACGTCGGGCTTTTGCTAGCTCAATACACCGAGACCGGCATGACATCGTTGGCCCAGAGTTTCGTTCTGAATTGGGCCAACGGTGACCCAACATCGTAATGTTTACTGGGAAGACACAGCTGACTGGAATATTATTAAATTTAAATGGGCTAGTGGACAAGGATTTTCGAGTGCTATCTATGTTAAAAAAATAAATTCTTACTATTTAAATATATAAATTTTTTTTAAAATATTTGGAGGACTCTGACTTCTCTTTCTCACTGGTTATTTATTGATTGATTGCGTTGTTTGATGATGAGGGCCTCTGCAAATGGTGAGTTCTTCTTTTTTTGTCTCTTTTTATTACTATTGTTGCGTCGTTGAGGATCACTTGGGTGGTTATTTTATGGTTGTGCTCATTTTTATAGTGTTGCTGGATTGATCTGTTTTGTGTGTGGTTGCAAAGTCTGTCTATTATAGGGTACTCAGTGTAGCCTACGTAGGAAATGGAGGGTTGACACGAGTCGTGGGGACATTTTTATTTGTAGACTACACGAGATATCAGTTGCCTATCTGACTGGTGCATATTATTTTCAATTAGCAGATTTTGATTTTCTTATTTTCTTAATATATTTGCAGTCTGACTGTTTCGTTTTGGTTGGTTGGTATAAGGTGATTGTTGACTATTTTCTTGAGGTTATTCTCTTCTTGTTTATACTTTGATGACATCTGGTTTCTATAAAGGAGATGGATGTGGTAATTCTATTTCCGAAGTGAAATTAGATTGTTTCGTGGCAATGAATTTGTTTATTGTTTTCTCTATTAGGGACATCGGAAAATTGCTGTTGGCTCTATTTATTGATGAAAGGTAAATCAAATATTGCAAGCTGTGTACGCTCTATGGAAGAACCTTTTTTTGACTTCTGTTTTATATTGTTCGGGGTAATACTGTGGTAATTAATGCATTCGTCTGAGTTGGTCTGAGTTACTGTAGACTGCTGTGGATATGGGTTTTAGGTTGCATTTTCGTGTGATTTCTTCGTCCAGGAATGATAGTGTTTTCTTTTGTTCTATTTCGTAGGTGAATTTTAGGACTGATAGGATTTCGAATTTGCTTTTTATTTCTTCCAAGGTTTTAATGTTATTGATCATCATAAATATGTGATCCGCATATCGAGTGTAAATTTCTGGTGGACTTGATAGGTTTGGTAGAACATTGTTTTCTATATGGCACATGTAGAAATTAACAAAAACTGGTCCGAGAGAAGAACCCATGGATATTCCGTCTATTTGAAGGTATATGTCACCTGAGGGGCTTCTGAAGGGTGTTTTGGTGGTGCAGAATTGTAATAGGATCTTCAGTAAGTTCTCTGGAATGGCTGGTGGTGCGTTATCAGGATTATAATAAATTGTGCCAATAATTATATTGATTGTGTCCTGGACCAGAACGTTGGTAAATAAGCTGTCGACGTCAAGTGGAGTTAGGAATCCGTGGGTACTGGAGTTCTGAATGATATTTATAAATTCTGTGTTAGATTTTATCAAGTATTTAGCTGGAATGTAAGGAGATATTACATCATTGTGGGTTTTAGATATTTCGTAGGTTGGCGTGCCGATTTGTCAGATGATAGGCTTGAGAGGAGGGTTTTCTTTATTTTTGTAGAGTTTAGGGTTACCATACATGTACCACAGTTCTAGGAAAACTCGCCGCCGGACTACTCGCCGCGGACAATTCGCAGTGAGAATAACTCGCCACTAGGACAATCCGTCGCCAGGACAACTCGCCGCGTGATTTATATTTTGTCGGCGTATAGATCACTTACATTTATTTAAAAATATTATTAATTAATTAACAAGGATTTATTTCTATACGCTCAAGGCTAACATAAAACAGTAGTTGACAAATTTCATTATTACAATAAATTAGTTTCTTTTGTTATATCTGTTAGAATATTTCTGGCCGCAAAATATATTAGAACTATTAATATAAATTTAGAAGCATTCAACGTCCGCTTCGAAATTAAGGGCTTTCTAGTTGACGTCAAAAGGAAATTAAATACAAGGGACAGGAAGAAGAAGTCAGAAAGCAAAGTAACTCCTAGAACAAAGGCACCAACCACCAATCCTTGACAAGCTCATGGATGCAGAAAAACTACATCGTGGATGCAATCACTTACCAATGAAGTATATAAAAAGGAACACAAGCACATGTGACTGCACTCACGAATAGAAGAAGAAAATAAAAAGGTTATAGTAAATGTAACTTATTACCCTACCTAAGACAGTAATCGATGATTTCGTAGTTAAATGACTTTTATTTGCACTGATGTACTAGTTTTAAACTAAAATAATTTTTATAAGTCATTAAACGTACGTATTGAGAAGACACCTGAAATTGTTTTCTTTCCAATAGCAAATCACTTTTCAGCAAATTACTTTCAAATAGAACGAATTTTATTGCTAATTTACAGCACAGACTATGTTTATGTAGTAGTTAAAAAAATTATTTTAATTTTTGAAATGGAGAAGAAAACACAACTGATAAGAAAATTTGATTATTAATTTACAACATGCATCTTATATCTGAAATATTTTTTATAAATAAATGGTGTATACAGTGGTGAAACATATATCACACGGCGAGTTGTTGGTGGCAAAGTAGTCCTCACTATAAATCATTTTGTTCCAGATGAGCGATGTAGTCGCCTTGAGAATAAGATCTGAGTTATTTACACTCCGCTAAGCTTAAAGTATTCCACTGTTCAGTGTAGGGTGTTATGAAATACTTTTGTCACAAGGAGTCACAAGGATAAAGGGACCATCAAAGGTACAATATGTTCATCCAAGGATGGCCTCTGTGCACAGCCAGCTGTGCGCTTGACGTTAGGTTAACAACGGAGCAAGGTGAATCTCTCTCCATCACTCCCCACTTGGAACCTAAACACTCCAAACCGTACTCCCAAACCTGACAATGGAAGAACCTCCACCAGGCGTAGGAACACAGTTTGGGTACAATCATTAGCTCCAAGTTTTATCCTGGATTTGGTCAGTCAAATCCGCCAATCACTGCCCCCTTCACAGGGGCCGCCCAAAGGCAGTCATTGAGATGGTGACTTGTCACCCCTGACATAGCCCTCCAGAGTTCATGGACCGCAAACCATGAACTCAGTTCAGACCACCTTCCACTTCTAACAACATACATATTAAGTACACCACTTGTTGCACAAAAACACAGACACAAATTCACAAACTACAATAGAGCTAACTGGACAGACTTCTCAGCATCTGTGGAAAATAACTTATATAACTTTGACATAACACCTTCTCATCCATAGATGCTGCCACAAAACACCTCACTGACATCATCATTAACGCAGACAAACACTTTTGTTATACAGGAGTTTAATATTCAGCCTGATACACTATACAGTAGTTCACTATAAAGGAGTTCCATGGTACTTACTACTTGATAGGTTAGTAATATTGAGTATGAGCATTAAGAATCTCTAAAGGTCTCCTCCAGTCTCCACTCCAACATGTAATTTAGGTTGTTATTCTGATTTTTCTTCTGACCTCCGAATTTCATGCAAAGAAAAATTAAGACCAACTCTGTCGTCATAACAATGCAAGGCAATGGATCCATATTAAAGTATTCAAGTATCTAATTAAATAATTTTTAAGTTTTTACCCTTGTTTTTCAGTTTTTCAGTTATATTACAACATTTTTGAATCCGACCTAGAGAACTGATAATATAAAAACATTTTGCATTTTGTTTGAATATGAAAGAACTAGATACCATAATATGGTATTCCTATACTCTATTTGCTTAACTTTTTCTTCTATTCAATATAATTAGAAAGGTCAGACAGTGAAGATTACTGTGAATATTTCTCAAAGTTATATAATATTATAATACCTATATATAAATTATAATCAATTCAATTTTAAAGCAAATAGCCGAATACTTGATTTTAAAATAGCCGAATACTTGATTTTAAATTTTCTGTTCAGCCAACCTACTTAGCCGTCAAAAGTTTGCTCATTTGAGTCATTTCAATATTTTTTCTTTTTAAAACCTTCATTTGATATTTACACATTCATTAGTAAAACCAAGAGAAATTTTTTTCTTTAAAATTAAAAGTAACAAGTAAGACAATAGACAAATATTTATTAGATACTATTGTACGAAGCTTGGTGTGCGCAATCATTCTCGCACATATTTGATTTCGCTAAGCCGCTATAATAGTTACAATTGAAAATTATAGTGATATATTCACCCTTTTGTACTCAAACACACTCTTGCATCTAATGCCTGGAAAGAGCTCTGATATATTCCTAATATTATTCTAGATTTGAATGAATGGTCTTATCATTTATTACCTTCGTTTTTGTCTAACCTTATGTAATTATGCGAAAAAATAAAGGAATGAAAAGTTATTATTATTTTTCCATGAGAACTGGTTAGCCAACGGCTAAGTTACTAGGGTAGGGTTTTAGGTAATGTATACGTTTATAATCTTACCTATAGTTCTACATATTTCAAGCAATTTTAAATGGAGATTTGAGGGAACATTAACAGTTATTAAAGAATTAAGATTATTATAAAACTTATCGTTAGTCAGGAAAGGGTGAATAACATAACGGACGAACTTGTTTAGCAGAAACCTAGGTATATAATAGTAGCCGAGAGGCGGTAAGTATAGGTATGTACGGTACATGTTCAGAACGTAAAATGATTAAATGAACAAGTCAGTTTTTCCCGGGTACGGAGGTTCGGACTTGCACAAAAGACGTTCCGAAGACGGAAGTCCGAACCGTTTTTGAAGAGGTTCCGAATCCGAATATCCGAACCCATTTTCCAGTCCGAACCGGTTCGCGAACATTTGTGCGGAACGCCCACCTTGGGTGGCTAGGAAGGATCTTCTCAGTGTACCGTGTAAGGGCTAGGAGGGATAATTTTTAGCAAAAGAAGATTCTTTCCAAACACGGTTTACTGAAAATTTCCTATATACTTCCTATCGAATAATGAAAATCTTTTTGTAAATTCCTATATCCGTGTTATTTGCGTTTGAAACTTTCATTTTATGTAACTTTCTGTGACATACCTGCAACTCTTTTATTTTGGTTAATGTTTATTTTCTTCACTACTCACCTCAGCCATGTAGAGACCTCGTTGGGAGAAGACATCTTTCACCTGAAAAAATGTAATGATGACATCAGTGGAAAATAGCAAATACATTCCTATTCAGGAATATATAAAAGATCAATGTAATTATTAACCCATTAATCACAACAGTTTCCTTATAAAAAAGAAGAAATATAGAACAAAGTATAAGAAATATCTAGACGATATGTGTTAGTATGTAAATATAATCGATGAATAATAATATCATCGATTGAATTTATTTGGTTTGTCGAAGATACTCTAGTAGCTCATGGTGGTTGAGTATGCACTTAATTTATTGTACAGACCTAAATTGTTCAGCATTCCACTAATTGAAGGTATAGGAACAATATTTTGTTGTTAAACATTTGCTACACACGCCGAAATAGCTGAAATGATCACGCCCCTTTTTGGACCACGCTCCCTTTTTACAGCGCCTGTATCAACAGAACCGTTGAATCTAAGAAATCCCTCAAAATTTGCGCAAAGGCCATTATATGGGTAGTCAAAAATTCAATGGTTTTTGAGATAATTGCCAAAAACTAATTTCAGCGTGTTACGCACTAGAATAATATTCGTAATAGTTCCTATTCTGGTTGTTAAATTACTTGATTCCTGAAAATTTCTAGACTGGACTCGAGTCTACACTATACCATAATCTATTATACTTTTATCATCTTCCTATTTTGGAATGTAGCCTTTACTTTAACCACAAAACGTCACAGCTTTAGTATTCCTGTCTCTATAAGTGCACGTTTTGGTACTCATGCAAGATGCTGTTGGTCATCTTCATTGAAGAGGCATGTCAACGGGTCTAGACAATACTGGCACTATCACTGGTGTTATTATGAAATAATCTTTTGCATCATATCGGTACTGTAGTGGATCCATTTTATTGATGCCAGTAGTTGGGGCTTGCAACCACATTATAAAAATATGCTCGCTGCATGTGTTGAAGAATAACACACAAGCTGGTCCAAGTCTACTTCTTTCTAGAGTTGTTGTACTGCTCTCATCGGAAATGGAATAGTTTGTCTACTCTATTTCAGACATAAAGGAACTTTACAGATGGAGGATGTACAGGATGGGTGATTATGCTTCTCCACTCCCTGACAAGGCAGTGCAGTAGAATATGATATACCACTCGATAGAAGTGTTTAAATAAACCCACTAAGGTTGTTTGAATATATAAAGAGAAGATGAATTGGGATGAAGATATAGAGAGAAGCGATACCCTGATGGAATCTCCACGGACCTGAAGCATAAGGAAGATGTTCATGTGTTACAGTTTCTAGAATTGTGCAATTTGGGATACAAAGATGACGGAGGGCTGAGCCCACGCCATGACTTCAATGAAAGTTCTACGAAGATTGCCCATGATCATGTAAAGGTTCTTTTGGATTGCATAAAATCGATCGACAACCCGTTTGACGCTAGGATCAGATTTCGGCTCTAGGACAACTGCCATGCGGACAACTGCCATAGTGGACAACTGCCATGCGACAAACTGCCATGCGGACAACTGCCATGTAATATATTATAATTTAATTTTGGGTGAATTGTAAAGCACTTGTAAACCTAACATTTCTTGGAATTAATTTGATGTGAAGTATATTATTATTTTAACCTAAAATTTTATTATAAAAATGTTGATTGTATATTAAGAAATTGTGAATGAAGAAGCATTGAAATTAATATGGAAGTAATACTAGATTTCTTTCTTTGTAACTGTAATCGTTTTCACTATTATTCATTAAACCTTTTTTTAACTTTTTTATCCGCAATTCTGTAAAATCTTTCTTTTTCTTTTTGCCTTAAAACTTACTTAAAAACCAGATTCTCCACTATTTCATTATTATCTTACACCTCGCAGAGCAGACAAACCTTTAAAATTACTAGTGAAAATGTGTTATATAGATTTTAGGTGAGTGTTTTCTTATATTTTTACTTTATTAAAACTTGTTTATTATTTAATTATTTATTCGTAATTGTTGAATGTATCTAATGTAGAAGTTTGTTAATCGTTAAAATTCCTTATAAATTTACACTGTCTCTATAGCTGTAAAATCTAGGTCGAATTTAGAAGCCTATGTTTGATTTTTAAACGTTAGTTCTTTTGAATACCGTTCACCTTCCATACCCTAAATATTTAATTTTGTAAACTATGATTTTTAGTTTGTTGGCGTAAAGATTTTGTAATTATTTTTCTTTAAATAAATTAATATGTATGATAGCTGTTGTTGTTGTACTAGTATTAATTTTGCGTATTTTTTCGGTACCCTTCAGGTATCATCATCATCATCATCTTCATGATCACCATCCCCACCATGTCGTACCTCTTAAAAAAGGGAAATTAAATGATGTGTCACCTTTATATGAACAAACGCCTTTCAGTATCTAAAAATTCTTTAACGCCATTCAAAGTCGGGCGGCTAGATTACAGTACAGAAAAAAGCACTACTGTCCAAATGTCTGTGCAAAGAACTCCAACGAAACCTCAAACATCTGGCACTAGGAAGAGATTTCCGCTAATGACGAAGAGATCACTAATGAAGACAAACAACCGGCAGTCAACTTCCCTACCGGTAGATTAATAGCTCTAACACGAAAGAGCAATGAGATCAGACCTCTATTAACCGAAAATAAGTTGCATAATATACAAAAAATAACAAAACTACTTCACGAGCTAGAATCTAAGATTTCTTCCTTTATTGATCACTGCGAAGAAGAACTTAATAAACCTCTGCTACCTCGAACTGACATCGATAAACTTTCATCATGGTATAATAAGCACTTGAAGACTGCCAATGACTTAAAGACTGAAGCATCAAACTGGTTGTTAATTAATACTATTATAAACCGTGAAGATATTGTATCCCAAGTAAAATCGAGCGCTGGATCTGCTGCCTCTTCCAAACAAGAAATACTCGAAAGAAAAATTAAATTAGAAGTAAAGAAGAAAAGAGATGAACAAGAATTTCTCCATGAAGAAAAAATGATTGAGGCTCAAATGAAATAAGAACAACAGAAACTAAAGCTTAAAAGAGAACAACAGAGTGCGGAAACTAAATTAGAGCAAGAAGAACTGGATCGCATCACAAACTAAGTACTAAACTCTAATAGTAACAGAAGCAAGGTATCTTCTGCCCTTAGAAATACCCCTATGGTAAGAGTCCCCAAAGAAGATTCGAATTTCCTTAGATTTTTTTGGTATCCTAATGATAATCTAAATGAATGTCCTGTACAATTTAGACTGAGAGTTCACGTTTTTGGAACGAAGTCTAGTCCTTCGATTGTTAACTATGCATTGCAACAGTGCCTAAATTCCATGCTCGATACAGATATTGCTAAAACTTTATCGCGGTCATTTTATGTTGATGATCTAATGGTGTCAATAGGAGATTATGAAAGTGCTTCTAAATTACTGAACGCAGCCAAAGATATTCTCGAACAAAATGGCTTTAACTTGACAGGCTATTGCTCTAACTCACGAGATTTACTTAACGAAATTGACCCTAATAAACTTTCAAAGAATCTAAAGGAAAACGAAGACTTATGTAAGGATTTACCTTTCGAACGTGCATTAGGCTTGCTTTGGAACGCGGAGACCGATAAATTCTGTTTCAATGTAAGCGTAAATAAAACTCCTTGTACCAAACGCGGAATGCTCTCTACTCTATTTTCGATTTATGATCCTCACTTCATAATTAGTCCCGTTCTTGTTAAAGGTAAATGTTTGTTTCAAGAAGCATGCTCTCTTAAATTAAGTCGGGCGGCTAGATTACAGAAACAATCATTTTCTTTCACATTTTACGCCTAAAATAATCAAATGGTTGACAAAAAGATTGAAATATATCGATCGATACAAAACTTTTTTTCAAACATTTCCGAATACAAAGAATAGTACAAAGATAAGCTTTACAGGTTAAAGTTTTTCAGTGAGCGTGGTTTTGCATCTTACTATTTTAGAGTTGCTTTCACACAACACTAGACATATATGAGTTAACTAAAATGTTGATTTGTTACTAGTTTAATAACAAATTTAATGAAACCTATTTCAGTAACAATTGTTCTCATATTTTGACACTTTTCAAATATTTATAAGAAATGTTTCTGATCGGTGGGAGCTGGAAACAAAGAAACTATAGAAAAACAAATTCTAATTTCAAAGTTACTGAGTAAAGTGTTCTTTGTAAGAATTTTTTTTAACATAGAAATAAGATAAATACTAAAAAAAAATATTCATTAACCCAATGAAAATTCTTAAATAGTAAAATGCAAAATCACACTCACTGGAAATTTGAACCTGTAAAGCTTGTGTTTGTACTATTCTATGTATTTTGAAATGTTTAAAAAGAAAGTTTTGCATCTATAGATTTTCCACTTCTTGTCAACCATTTGATTGTTTAAGGAGCTAAATGGGTTAAATATGATTTAAAATAAATAAATTTAGTTTACTTCAACCTTAAATTCTGAATCTACCGTCAATATTAATTGTTATCCTTCCTTATGCACAATTTCGGACTATACAATTAATATTTGTTAGTTGTGCATTTTCTACAATGTACATTATTCAGTATATTTGCTTCCATGTTTTTCTTAGTCTTTTTTACAAATTTGATTTTCAATTGGTGAAATAGGTTTTTGGTTTGTCTGATAACGGAAGTTAAGATATTTTTAAAATAGGTATATGAGCGTTTAAAAATAAGTCCTCTATTGCCTAGTTTTTTTTAAAGATTATGTTTTTTAGTGATTAGAAGTTTAAAATCGTCTGTCATCCATTTAGGGTGTTTCATGTTGTTTTTAATTTAACTTTTTAGAGGAAATGATTTATGTAATGCATGGTATATTTCTATTGGAAAAGTTTTCGGCTAGAATATTTGAATCAGTTTGATTTGCTGTTAGAAAATATTGTGAATATCTTTTAGAAGGATGTAAAAGAAAGAAATGGTTATAGTTATCATTTGGAGAATATCTAGTTGGCTTATCTATTAATGGATAAAAAGAATGTCCTGACATTACGGTTATAAAATAGTTTATGCTATTACGGTTTTACGGTTTAAAAAGATTAATATTGAAGTCATCACATAAAATAGTTTTAGAATTAGCAATAAACGGCATTAAGAAATCTCAAAAATTATAATTTGAAAAATCAGTGGAATAAGAAGGAAGTCTATATAAACATATCAGATTGATTTTCTCGTTTAAAATGTCTATCTTTAAGCTTAAAATTTCTAGTTCGTTTATGATAAAAGAGAGTGAATCTATTCTATTTACATAAAATTCCTTCAACATGATATTTATTTACGTGAAATTTATTTACATGAAATTTGAAATTTATCTTCATGAAATTTATTGTCATGAAATTTGAAATTTATCTTCATGAAATTTATTTTCATGAAATTTATTTTCATGAAATTTATTTACATGAAATTTATTTTCATGAAATTTATTTTCATGAAATTTATTTACATGAAATTTATTTTCATGAAATTTATTTTCATGAAATTTATTTTCATGAAATTTATTTTCATGAAATTTATTTTCATGAAATTTATTTTCATGAAATTTATTTACATGAAATTTATTTTCATGAAATTTATTTTCATGAAATTTATTTTCATGAAATTTATTTTCATGAAATTTATTTTCATGAAATTTATTTTCATGAAATTTATTTTCATGAAATTTATTCTCATGAAATTTATTTTCATGAAATTTATTTTCATGAAATTTATTTTCATGAAATTTATTCTCATGAAATTTATTTTCATGAAATTTATTCTCATGAAATTTATTTTCATGAAATTTATTTACATGGAATTTGTTCACATGGAATTTGTTTTCATGGAATTTGTTTACATGAAATTTGTTTACATGAAATTTGTTTTCATGAAATTTGTTTTCATGAAATTTGTTTTCATGAAATTTGTTTTCATGAAATTTGTTTTCATGAAATTTGTTTTCATGAAATTTGTTTTCATGAAATTTGTTTTCATGAAATTTGTTTTCATGAAATTTGTTTTCATGAAATTTGTTTTCATGAAATTTGTTTTCATGAAATTTGTTTTCATGAAATTTGTTTTCATGAAATTTGTTTTCATGAAATTTGTTTTCATGAAATTTGTTTTCATGAAATTTGTTTTCATGAAATTTGTTTTCATGAAATTTGTTTTCATGAAATTTGTTTTCATGAAATTTATTTTCATGAAATTTATTTTCATGAAATTTATTTTCATGAAATTTATTTTCATGAAATTTATTTTCATGAAATTTATTTTCATGAAATTTATTTTCATGAAATTTGTTTTCATGAAATTTGTTTTCATGAAATTTGTTTTCATGAAATTTGTTTTCATGAAATTTACTTTTCATGAAATTTACTTTTCATGAAATTTACTTTTCATGAAATTTACTTTTCATGAAATTTACTTTTCATGAAATTTATTTACCGGAAATTTATTTACCGGAAATTTATTTGTTTTATGAAAATTCATGGAGAGTAGACTTAACTGTATTGTGCAGCTCCTGTGAAAACCTAAGTCCACATAGTTTTTGTTTCTGTTCTTGTGAAAATACATCGTGGTGTAGATCCAAATTACCGATCAACGAGTTACCTGACTTTAGTTCAGAAACAGAGTCTGAAAGTGAAACCCCTTCACTAAGAGATGGAGCGGATCAACTAGACCGTACTGTAGAAAAACTAAAAAACTAAAAACTAGACGCAAAGAAGAGAGGCAGGCCTAAAAAAATCGAAACTGAAAGTAACAAGAAAATTAACCAGGAATTAATACTCCCCTTGGAATCTTACAAATCTTAAAGAAGAATGAGCAAATCGAGAAGAAATATTTTTTACCTAGAGTCTAAACTAGACAACAATCATCCAAACGGTATTTCCAGACTCTATTTCTTCTCCTCCAACTACTCTTATTGATAAACTGTACATTCAGGCGGTTACGGTAAGTGCTGCGACTCCAGGTCAGGTGCCTGAAACCTGTGACCTCAGTTCACGCCTCGACCAAATAGAACAGGACTCCTTGGTCCCTTTTCTTAAAATAGATGGAATCTTCATTACACCTATCATTCTAAAGGGACAAGTGAAGGAAGGAGTTGACCGCAAAAAAATAATTCGTTGATCTGAAAAAGGAAACTGCAAAAAAGCCAACTACCGGACTTCAGAGAGGAAGACATATAAAAAAATAAAGGTTTTTGGAAGAGAGAAGCAGCATGTTAAAATAAAAATAAAGTCAAAAGGAGGTAGAATCGATATTCTCAGGAGATTCAAAAAAGAAAAGCCAGACGGTATATTCGTAAGCGATTATCTGACTAGAAACAGGTCTCAACTTCTTTTTAAACTTGAACAATTAAGGAAAAAATATACAAATAGTATAACATCAGTGTATAAATTTGGAGGTAACGTAACGTAATACTGGCCAGTTCTAGACATTCTATTATTAACAACAATTCAAGTTTTAACTCATATTGTACATACATCCTAAAATTTAATTAACCCTGATCACAACCCCAATGTACCAACAACCCAGGGAAGTGCTGTTTAATAATTCTGATAATAATTTCTCTAATGTGAATTGCAATACATTTTCTAATAGTCAGTTTACCCATTTTAATCTCCCCATTGAATCTATTAGTATTTTAAATGTCAACATAAGAAGCTGTAGAATAAACTTTCCTAAACTAAAAGCTTTTTTAAGTCTCAAACAAAATCAATTTGATTATATATGCATAATGGTGATTTGGCTAGATATACTAATTATTGACAACAGTTTTAATTTAGACGGATATAATAAATTTTCAATTTATAGAAATAGGAACAGGGGAGGGGTTTCAATTTATTGATAAATTTCATGTCAATAAATTTCATGAAAATAATTCCATGTAAATAAGTTTCCGGTAAATAAATTTCATGAAAACAAATTTCTTGTCAACAAATTCCATGTAAATAGATTTCAAGTAAATAAATTTCATGTAGATAAATTTCATGAGAACAAATTTGATAAAAATAAATTTGATGAAAATAAATTTCACGTAATTAAATTTCATGAAAATAAATTTCATGAAAATAAATTTCATGAAAATAAATTTCATGAAAATAAATTTCATGACAATAAATTTCATGAAGATAAATTTCAAATTTCATGTAAATAAATTTCACGTAAATAAATTTCACGTAAATAAATTTCATGTTTATAAATTTCGAGTAAATAATTTCAGGCAAATAAATTTCAGGTAAATAATTTTCAGGTAAATAAATTTCGTGAGAACAAATTACATGTCAATAAATTTCGTGTAAATAAATTTCAAGTAATTAAATTTCAGGTAAATAAATTTCAAGAAAATAAATTTCAAGAAAATGAATTTCAAGAAAATAAATTTCAAGAAAATAAATTTCAAGAAAATAAATTTCATGAAAATAAATTTCATGAAAATAAATTTCATGAAAATAAATTTCATGAAAATAAATTTCATGAAAATAAATTTCATGAAAATAAACACAAGAAACACCTAATCACCAAACTTCATCCAATAACAGGTCTTTAAACAAATCACTGAAATTTTAATAATTACAGGACAATATTGAATCATCAAGCCAATCATAAATTACCGGATTTTACCCAATCACCGAACACCATATAAATTACCGGAAATAGCATTTCACCGAAAACTAAACGATCTCTGAACACCACCCAAAACCGAACGCAAAATGAATCACCGAACACTACCCAATTATCGAGCACTAACCAAACACTACCGAAATTACTGGAGTTTTTCCAATCATCAAATATTTATATATAAAAAGAATAGCGATAATTCAAAAATAAGTTTTCAATAATCAATTCCTAATGCTAAGTAACGGGTATTGTATTAATAAAATAAAATGATAATTAGAAAAAATCAATTGAAATCAAAATGTAAAATAAATCATTCGACTTACCATTATTGAAATGAAAACAACAATTGTTGAAATCTTCATTTTCGATACGTCTGAGCACAACTTAAAATCCTTGTAAATATTTATAATTTAGCTAGTTATATATCTTCCAATAACTGTTAAATTTCCAATAGCAAATCTGTTAAATTATAAAAATAAAATAAAATGATTTTTGAAGCTTATCACTCTTTACGTTAAGTTTTAAAAAACTAATAGTAAGCAAATATGAAAAAATTCAGATATCACAAGTAGATCACTGCCAATTGAAAATGGAATATATAAAATGAATGAAGTAAAGATATCTTGAAATTACAAGTAAACCTCGAAACACTGACACAAACACACCTCATACTCTGGCTCAGCTCAGAACATGAGTGCTGGAGAAAACAGCGGCAGGTGCCATTTATATGTTGCAACCTAACAGTGCAACGTCACAGCATAGAACAATAATATATAGTTCTATACAATAGTAATATATACTAGTTTAGCCTACTTTTTAATAAATAAGAACTGTCAAATTATTCATTTTAGACCGGATACGGTGGCTATGTAGGAATATTTTCAGATTATAGATATTCAAACTAAAAAAAACCTACTGAATAGTATGTAAAATGGGTTGAACATTTGGCAACAGAGCAAACTGAGCAGCTGTACTGAGAAATTTATGAACGTGGCATCGCTGTATACAAATTTACCATGTATAATAAATTTATTAATAAATATAGCAATTTAAATAATTTAAATTTGCCGACTTAAATTTGAAAATCTCGAGATTGAACCACATTTTCAAGATCTTAAAAACGAGCAGATCATTCGCATGTAATTGCATGTAATTTTATGAAAAACTTTTCATAATTTTTCATTTAATTTAAAAGACTATTCTTTTACATTAAAAACAAAAAGAAAACAAATGAGGGTTATTTAAAACTTTTGGTAGAATGATTGATGTTATAGTGAAATTAATATACCAGTTTTGTTCACTTTTTCTTCAATAACTAACTCAGTCATAATTACCAATATATTACCAAGTTATTATGTATAGCTTTACTATCACATTTTGATGAAATGGAAAAATTAAATGCATAGATAATTGACTATCTACTCCATCACTGTTGGTCCTGTTTCATACCTTTACCTGCCTTGCACACTCTCGAGATTGACGCTTAAAAACGCGAAGCGTATTCTCAAGGTTGTGCAAATCGGCAAATGGCGCGGAACATATATATTAAGATTATAGAAATTAAAAAATGTTGCTTCATTAGTATAGTAATAGAAAAAAAATATGTTGCAACCAAACAGTGCAACGTCACAGCATAGAACAATAATATATAGTTCTATACAATAGTAATATATACTAGTATAGCCTACTTTTTAATAAATTAGAACGGTCAAATTATTCATTTTTGACCGGATAGGGTGGCTATGTAGGAATATTTTCAGATTATAGATATTCAAACTAAAAAAAAACCTACTGAATAGTATGTAAAATGGGTTGAACATTTGGCAACAGAGCATACTGAGCAGCTGTACTGAGAAATTTGTGAACGTGGCATCGCTGTATACAAATTTACCATGTATAATATATTTATTAATAAATATAGCAATTTAAATAATTTAAATTTGCCGACTTAAATTAGAAAATCTCGAGATTGAACCACATTTTCAAGATCTTAAAAGCGAGCAGATCATTCGCATGTAATTTCATGAAAAACTTTTAATAATTTTTCATTTAATTTAAAAGACTATTCTTTTACATTAAAAACAAAAAGAAAACAAATGAGGGTTATTTAAAACTTTTGGTAGAATGATTGATGTTATAGTGAAATTAATATACCAGTTTTGTTCACTTTTTCTTCAATAACTAACTCAGTCATAATTCCCAATATATTACCAAGTTATTATGTATAGCTTTACTATCACATTTTGATGAAATGGAAAAATTAAATGCATAGATAATTGACTATCTACTCCATCACTGTTGGTCCTGCTTCATACCTTTAACTGCCTTGCACACTCTCGAGATTGACGCTTAAAAACGCGAAGTGTATTCTCAAGGTTGTGCAAATCGGCAAATGGCGCGGAACATATATATTAAAATCTTGGAAATTAAAAAATGTTGCTTCATTAGTATAGTAACAGAAAAAAATATGTTGCAACCAAACAGTGCAACGTCACAGCATAGAACAATAATATATAGTTCTATACAATAGTAATATATACTAGTATAGCCTACTTTTTAATAAATTAGAACTGTCAAATTATTCATTTTTGACCGGATAGGGTGGCTATGTGGGAATATTTTCAGATTATAGATATTCAAACTAAAAAAAAACCTACTGAATAGTATGTAAAATGGGTTGAACATTTGGCAACAGAGCATACTGAGCAGCTGTACTGAGAAATTTGTGAACGTGGCATCGCTGTATACAAATTTACCATGTATAATATATTTATTAATAAATATAGTAATTTAAATAATTTAAATTTGCCGACTTAAATTTGAAAATCTCGAGATTAAACCACATTTTCAAGATCTTAAAAACGAGCAGATCATTCGCATGTAATTGCATGTAATTTTATGAAAAACTTTTCATAATTTTTCATTTAATTTAAAAGACTATTCTTTTACATTAAAAACAAAGAGAAAACAAATGAGGGTTATTTAAAACTTTTGGTAGAATGATTGATGTTATAGTGAAATTAATATACCAGTTTTGTTCACTTTTTCTTCAATCTCTAACTCAGTCATAATTACCAATATATTACCAAGTTATTATGTATAGCTTTACTATCACATTTTGATGAAATGGAAAAATTAAATGCATAGATAATTGACTATCTATTCCATCACTAGCTGTTGGTCCTGCTTCATACCTTTACCTGCCTTGCACACTCTCGAGATTGACGCTTAAAAACGCGAAGCGTATTCTCGAGGTTGTGCATTTCGGCAAATGGCGCGGAACATATATATTAAGATTATGGAAATTAAAAAATGTTGCTTCATTAGTATAGTAATAGAAAAAAAATATGTTGCAACCAAACAGTGCAACTTCACAGCATAGAACAATAATATATAGTTCTATACAATAGTAATATATACTAGTATAGCCTACTTTTTAATAAATTAGAACTGTCAAATTATTCATTTTTGACCGGATAGGGTGGCTATGTAGGAATATTTTCAGATTATAGATATTCAAACTAAAAAAAACCTACTGAATAGTATGTAAAAGGGTTGAACATTTGGCAACAGAGCATACTGAGCAGCTGTACTGAGAAATTTGTGAACGTGGCATCAGTGTATACAAATTTACCATGTAAAATATATTTATTAATAAATATAGCAATTTAAATAATTTAAATTTGCCGACTTAAATTTGAAAATCTCGAGATTGAACCAATTTTTCAAGATCTTAAAAACGAGCAGATCATTCGCATGTAATTGCATGTAATTTTATGAAAAACTTTTCATAATTTTTCATTTAATTTAGAGGACTATTCTTCTACATTAAAAACAAAAAGAAAACAAATGAGGGTTATTTAAAACTTTTGGTAGAATGATTGATGTTATAGTGAAATTAATATACCAGTTTTGTTCACTTTTTTTTCAATAACTAACTCAGTCATAATTACCAATATATTACCAAGTTATTATGTATAGCTTTACTATCACATTTTGATGAAATGGAAAAATTAAATGCATAGATAATTGACTATCTACTCCATCACTGTTGGTCCTGCTTCATACCCTTACCTGCCTTGCACACTCTCGAGATTGACGCTTAAAAACGCGAAGCGTATTCTCGAGGTTGTGCAAATCGGCAAATGGCGCGGAACATATATATAAAGATTATGGAAATTAAAAAATGTTGCTTCATTAGTATAGTAATAGAAAAAAAATATGTTGCAACCAAACAGTGCAACGTCACAGCATAGAACAATAATATATAGTTCTATACAATAGTAATATATACTAGTATAGCCTACTTTTTAATAAATTAGAACTGTCAAATTATTCATTTTTGACCGGATAGGGTGGCTATGTAGGAATATTTTCAGATTATAGATATTCAAACTAAAAAAAACCTACTGAATAGTATGTAAAATGGGTTGAACATTTGGCAACAGAGCATACTGAGCAGCTGTACTGAGAAATTTGTGAACGTGGCATCGCTGTATACAAATTTACCATGTATAATATATTTATTAATAAATATAGCAATTTAAATAATTTAAATTTGCCGACTTAAATTTGAAAATCTCGAGATTGAACCACATTTTCAAGATCTTAAAAACGAGCAGATCATTCGCATGTAATTGCATGTAATTTTATGAAAAACTTTTCATAATTTTTCATTTAATTTAAAAGACTATTCTTTTACATTAAAAACAAAAAGAAAACAAATGAGGGTTATTTAAAACTTTTGGTAGAATGATTGATGTTATAGTGAAATTAATATACCAGTTTTGTTCACTTTTTCTTCAATAACTAACTCAGTCATAATTACCAATATATTACCAAGTTATTATGTATAGCTTTACTATCACATTTTGATGAAATGGAAAAATTAAATGCATAGATAATTGACTATCTACTCCATCACTGTTGGTCCTGTTTCATACCTTTACCTGCCTTGCATACTCTCGAGATTGACGCTTAAAAACGCGAAGCGTATTCTCAAGGTTGTGCAAATCGGCAAATGGCGCGGAACATATATATTAAGATTATGGAAATTAAAAAATGTTGCTTCATTAGTATAGTAATAGAAAAAAAATATGTTGCAAACAAACAGTGCAACGTCACAGCATAGAACAATAATATATAGTTCTATACAATAGTAATATATACTAGTATAGCCTACTTTTTAATAAATAAGAACGGTCAAATTATTCATTTTTGACCGGATAGGGTGGCTATGTAGGAATATTTTCAGATTATAGATATTCAAACTAAAAAAAAAACCTACTGAATAGTATGTAAAATGGGTTGAACATTTGGCAACAGAGCATACTGAGCAGCTGTACTGAGAAATTTGTGAACGTGGCATCGCTGTATACAAATTTACCATGTATAATATATTTATTAATAAATATAGCAATTAAAATAATTTAAATTTGCCGACTTAAATTAGAAAATCTCGAGATTGAACCACATTTTCAAGATCTTAAAGGCGAGCAGATCATTCGCATGTAATTTCATGAAAAACTTTTAATAATTTTTCATTTAATTTAAAAGACTATTCTTATACATTAAAAACAAAAAGAAAACAAATGAGGGTTATTTAAAACTTTTGGTAGAATGATTGATGTTATAGTGAAATTAATATACCAGTTTTGTTCACTTTTTCTTCAATAACTAACTCAGTCATAATTCCCAATATATTACCAAGTTATTATGTATAGCTTTACTATCACATTTTGATGAAATGGAAAAATAAAATGCATAGATAATTGACTATCTACTCCATCACTGTTGGTCCTGCTTCATACCTTTAACTGCCTTGCACACTCTCGAGATTGACGCTTAAAAACGCGAAGTGTATTCTCAAGGTTGTGCAAATCGGCAAATGGCGCGGAACATATATATTGAAATCTTGGAAATTAAAAAATGTTGCTTCATTAGTATAGTAATAGAAAAAAATATGTTGCAACCAAACAGTGCAACGTCACAGCATAGAACAATAATATATAGTTCTATACAATAGTAATATATACTAGTATAGCCTACTTTTCAATAAATTAGAACTGTCAAATTATTCATTTTTGACCGGATAGGGTAGCTATGTAGGAATATTTTCAGATTATAGATATTCAAACTAAAAAAAAACCTACTGAATAGTATGTAAAATGGGTTGAACATTTGGCAACAGAGCATACTGAGCAGCTGTACTGAGAAATTTGTGAACGTGGCATCGCTGTATACAAATTTACCATGTATAATATATTTATTAATAAATATAGTAATTTAAATAATTTAAATTTGCCGACTTAAATTTGAAAATCTCGAGATTAAACCACATTTTCAAGATCTTAAAAACGAGCAGATCATTCGCATGTAATTGCATGTAATTTTATGAAAAACTTTTCATAATTTTTCATTTAATTTAAAAGACTATTCTTTTACATTAAAAACAAAGAGAAAACAAATGAGGGTTATTTAAAACTTTTGGTAGAATGATTGATGTTATAGTGAAATTAATATACCAGTTTTATTCACTTTTTTTCGATAACTTACTCAGTCATAATTACCAATATATTACCAAGTTATTATGTATAGCTTTACTATCACATTTTGATGAAATGGAAAAATTAAATGCATAGATAATTGACTATCTATTCCATCACTAGCTGTTGGTCCTGCTTCATACCTTTACCTGCCTTGCACACTCTCGAGATTGACGCTTAAAAACGCGAAGCGTATTCTCGAAGTTGTGCATTTCGGCAAATTGCGCGGAACATATATATTAAGATTATGGAAATTAAAAAATGTTGCTTCATTAGTATAGTAATAGAAAAAAAATATGTTGCAACCAAACAGTTGAACGTCACAGCATAGAACAATAATATATAGTTCTATACAATAGTAATATATACTAGTATAGCCTACTTTTTTATAAATTAGAACTGTCAAATTATTCATTTTTGACCGGATAGGGTGGCTATGTAGGAATATTTTCAGATTATAGATATTCAAACTAAAAAAAACCTACTGAATAGTATGTAAAAGGGTTGAACATTTGGCAACAGAGCATACTGAGCAGCTGTACTGAGAAATTTGTGAACGTGGCATCAGTGTATACAAATTTACCATGTAAAATATATTTATTAATAAATATAGCAATTTAAATAATTTAAATTTGCCGACTTAAATTTGAAAATCTCGAGATTGAACCACATTTTCAAGATCTTAAAAACGAGCAGATCATTCGCATGTAATTGCATGTAATTTTATGAAAAACTTTCATAATTTTTCATTTAATTTAAAAGACTATTCTTTTACATTAAAAAACAAAAAGAAAACAAATGAGGGTTATTTAAAACTTTTGGTAGAATGATTGATGTTATAGTGAAATTAATATACCAGTTTTGTTCACTTTTTCTTCAATAACTAACTCAGTCATAATTACCAATATTTTACCAAGTTATTATGTATAGCTTTACTATCACATTTTGATGAAATGGAAAAATTGAATGCATAGATAATTGACTATCTACTCCATCACTGTTGGTCCTGCTTCATACCCTTACCTGCCTTGCACACTCTCGAGATTGACGCATAAAAACGCGAAGCGTATTCCCGAGGTTGTGCAAATCGGCAAATGGCGCGGAACATATATAAAGATTATGGAAATTAAAAAATGTTGCTTCATTAGTATAGTAATAGAAAAAAAATATGTTGCAACCAAACAGTGCAACGTCACAGCATAGAACAATAATATATAGTTCTATACAATAGTAATATATACTAGTATAGCCTACTTTTTAATAAATTAGAACTGTCAAATTATTCATTTTTGACCGGATAGGGTGGCTATGTAGGAATATTTTCAGATTATAGATATTCAAACTAAAAAAAAACCTACTAAATAGTATGTAAAATGGGTTGAACATTTGGCAACAGAGCATACTGAGCAGCTGTACTGAGAAATTTGTGAACGTGGCATCGCTGTATACAAATTTACCATGTATAATATATTTATTAATAAATATAGCAATTTAAATAATTTAAATTTGCCGACTTAAATTTGACAATCTCGAGATTGAACCACATTTTCAAGATCTTAAAAACGAGCAGATCATTCGCATGTAATTGCATGTAATTTTATGAAAATTTTTCATAATTTTTCATTTAATTTAAAAGACTATTCTTCTACATTAAAAACAAAAAGAAAACAAATGAGGGTTATTTAAAACTTTTGGTAGAATGATTGATGTTATAGTGAAATTAATATACCAGTTTTATTCACTTTTTTTCAATAACTTACTCAGTCATAATTACCAATATATTACCAAGTTATTATGTATAGCTTTACTATCACATTTTGATGAAATGGAAAAATTAAATGCATAGATAATTGACTATCTATTCCATCACTAGCTGTTGGTCCTGCTTCATATCTTTACCTGCCTTGCACACTCTCGAGATTGACGCCTAAGAACGCGCAGCGTATTCCTGAGGTTGTGCAAATCGGCAAATGGCGCGGAACATATATATTAAGATTATGGAAATTAAAAAATGTTGCTTCATTAGTATAGTAATAGAAAAAAAATATGTTGCAACCAAACAGTGCAACGTCACAGTATAGAACAATAATATATAGTTCTATACAATAGTAATATATACTAGTATAGCCTACTTTTTAATAAATTAGAACTGTCAAATTATTCATTTTTGACCGGATAGGGTGGCTATGTAGGAATATTTTCAGATTATAGATATTCAAACTAAAAAAAACCTACTGAATAGTATGTAAAAGGGTTGAACATTTGGCAACAGAGCATACTGAGCAGCTGTACTGAGAAATTTGTGAACGTGGCATCAGTGTATACAAATTTACCATGTAAAATATATTTATTAATAAATATAGCAATTTAAATAATTTAAATTTGCCGACTTAAATTTGAAAATCTCGAGATTGAACCAATTTTTCAAGATCTTAAAAACGAGCAAATCATTCGCATGTAATTGCATGTAATTTTATGAAAAACTTTTCATAATTTTTCATTTAATTTAAAAGACTATTCTTCTACATTAAAAACAAAAAGAAAACAAATGAGGGTTATTTAAAACTTTTGGTAGAATGATTGATGTTATAGTGAAATTAATATACCAGTTTTGTTCACTTTTTTATCAATAACTAACTCAGTCATAATTACCAATATATTACCAAGTTATTATGTATAGCTTTACTATCACATTTTGATGAAATGGAAAAATTAAATGCATAGATAATTGACTATCTACTCCATCACTGTTGGTCCTGCTTCATACCCTTACCTGCCTTGCACACTCTCGAGATTGACGCTTAAAAACGCGAAGCGTATTCCCGAGGTTGTGCAAATCGGCAAATGGCGCGGAACATATATATAAAGATTATGGAAATTAAAAAATGTTGCTTCATTAGTATAGTAATAGAAAAAAAATATGTTGCAACCAAACAGTGCAACGTCACAGCATAGAACAATAATATATAGTTCTATACAATAGTAATATATACTAGTATAGCCTACTTTTTAATAAATTAGAACTGTCAAATTATTCATTTTTGACCGGATAGGGTGGCTATGTAGGAATATTTTCAGATTATAGATATTCAAACTAAAAAAAAACCTACTGAATAGTATGTAAAATGGGTTGAACATTTGGCAACAGAGCATACTGAGCAGCTGTACTGAGAAATTTGAGAACGTGGCATCGCTGTATACAAATTTACCATGTATAATATATTTATTAATAAATATAGCAATTTAAATAATTTAAATTTTCCGACTTAAATTTGAAAATCTCGAGATTGAACCACATTTTCAAGATCTTAAAAACGAGCAGATCATTCGCATGTAATTGCATGTAATTTTATGAAAAACTTTTCATAATTTTTCATTTAATTTAAAAGACTATTCTTTTACATTAAAAACAAAAAGAAAACAAATGAGGGTTATTTAAAACTTTTGGTAGAATGATTGATGTTATAGTGAAATTAATATACCAGTTTTGTTCACTTTTTCTTCAATAACTAACTCAGTCATAATTACCAATATATTACCAAGTTATTATGTATAGCTTTACTATCACATTTTGATGAAATGGAAAAATTAAATGCATAGATAATTGACTATCTACTCCATCACTGTTGGTCGTGTTTCATACCTTTACCTGCCTTGCACACTCTCGAGATTGACGCCTAAGAACGCGCAGCGTATTCCCGAGGTTGTGCAAATCGGCAAATGGCGCGGAACATATATATTAAGATTATGGAAATTAAAAAATGTTGCTTCATTAGTATAGTAATAGAAAAAAAATATGTTGCAACCAAACAGTGCAACGTCACAGCATAGAACAATAATATATAGTTCTATACAATAGTAATATATACTAGTATAGCCTACTTTTTAATAAATTAGAACTGTCAAATTATTCATTTTTGATCGGATAGGGTAGCTATGTAGGAATATTTTCAGATTAAAGATATTCAAACTAAAAAAAACCTACTGAATAGTATGTAAAAGAGTTGAACATTTGGCAACAGAGCATACTGAGCAGCTGTACTGAGAAATTTGTGAACGTGGCATCAGTGTATACAAATTTACCATGTAAAATATATTTATTAATAAATATAGCAATTTAAATAATTTAAATTTGCCGACTTAAATTTGAAAATCTCGAGATTGAACCACATTTTCAAGATCTTAAAAACGAGCAGATCATTCGCATGTAATTGCATGTAATTTTATGAAAAACTTTTCATAATTTTTCATTTAATTTAAAAGACTATTCTTTTACATTAAAAACAAAAAGAAAACAAATGAGGGTTATTTAAAACTTTTGGTAGAATGATTGATGTTATAGTGAAATTAATATACCAGTTTTGTTCACTTTTTTATCAATAACTAACTCAGTCATAATTTCCAATATATTACCAAGTTATTATGTATAGCTTTACTATCACATTTTGATGAAATGGAAAAATTAAATGCATAGATAATTGACTATCTACTCCATCACTGTTGGTCCTGCTTCATACCCTTACCTGCCTTGCACACTCTCGAGATTGACGCTTAAAAACGCGAAGCGTATTCCCGAGGTTGTGCAAATCGGCAAATGGCGCGGAACATATATATAAAGATTATGGAAATTAAAAAATGTTGCTTCATTAGTATAGTAATAGAAAAAAAATATGTTGCAACCAAACAGTGCAACGTCACAGCATAGAACAATAATATATAGTTCTATACAATAGTAATATATACTAGTATAGCCTACTTTTTAATAAATTAGAACTGTCAAATTATTCATTTTTGACCGGATAGGGTGGCTATGTATGAATATTTTCAGATTATAGATATTCAAACTAAAAAAAAACCTACTGAATAGTATGTAAAATGGGTTGAACATTTGGCAACAGAGCATACTGAGCAGCTGTACTGAGAAATTTGTGAACGTGGCATCGCTGTATACAAATTTACCATGTATAATATATTTATTAATAAATATAGCAATTTAAATAATTTAAATTTTCCGACTTAAATTTGAAAATCTCGAGATTGAACCACATTTTCAAGATCTTAAAAACGAGCAGATCATTCGCATGTAATTGCATGTAATTTTATGAAAAACTTTTCATAATTTTTCATTTAATTTAAAAGACTATTCTTTTACATTAAAAACAAAAAGAAAACAAATGAGGGTTATTTAAAACTTTTGGTAGAATGATTGATGTTATAGTGAAATTAATATACCAGTTTTGTTCACTTTTTCTTCAATAACTAACTCAGTCATAATTACCAATATATTACCAAGTTATTATGTATAGCTTTACTATCACATTTTGATGAAATGGAAAAATTAAATGCATAGATAATTGACTATCTACTCCATCACTGTTGGTCCTGCTTCATACCTTTACCTGCCTTGCACACTCTCGAGATTGACGCTTAAAAACGCGAAGCGTATTCTCAAGGTTGTGCAAATCGGCAAATGGCGCAGAACATATATATTAAGATTATGGAAATTAAAAAATGTTGCTTCATTAGTATAGTAATAGAAAAAAAATATGTTGCAACCAAACAGTGCAACGTCACAGCATAGAACAATAATATATAGTTCTATACAATAGTAATATATACTAGTATAGCCTACTTTTTAATAAATTAGAACTGTCAAATTATTCATTTTTGATCGGATAGGGTAGCTATGTAGGAATATTTTCAGATTAAAGATATTCAAACTAAAAAAAACCTACTGAATAGTATGTAAAAGAGTTGAACATTTGGCAACAGAGCATACTGAGCAGCTGTACTGAGAAATTTGTGAACGTGGCATCAGTGTATACAAATTTACCATGTAAAATATATTTATTAATAAATATAGCAATTTAAATAATTTAAATTTGCCGACTTAAATTTGAAAATCTCGAGATTGAACCACATTTTCAAGATCTTAAAAACGAGCAGATCATTCGCATGTAATTGCATGTAATTTTATGAAAAACTTTTCATAATTTTTCATTTAATTTAAAAGACTATTCTTTTACATTAAAAACAAAAAGAAAACAAATGAGGGTTATTTAAAACTTTTGGTAGAATGATTGATGTTATAGTGAAATTAATATACCAGTTTTGTTCACTTTTTTATCAATAACTAACTCAGTCATAATTTCCAATATATTACCAAGTTATTATGTATAGCTTTACTATCACATTTTGATGAAATGGAAAAATTAAATGCATAGATAATTGACTATCTACTCCATCACTGTTGGTCCTGCTTCATACCCTTACCTGCCTTGCACACTCTCGAGATTGACGCTTAAAAACGCGAAGCGTATTCCCGAGGTTGTGCAAATCGGCAAATGGCGCGGAACATATATATAAAGATTATGGAAATTAAAAAATGTTGCTTCATTAGTATAGTAATAGAAAAAAAATATGTTGCAACCAAACAGTGCAACGTCACAGCATAGAACAATAATATATAGTTCTATACAATAGTAATATATACTAGTATAGCCTACTTTTTAATAAATTAGAACTGTCAAATTATTCATTTTTGACCGGATAGGGTGGCTATGTATGAATATTTTCAGATTATAGATATTCAAACTAAAAAAAAACCTACTGAATAGTATGTAAAATGGGTTGAACATTTGGCAACAGAGCATACTGAGCAGCTGTACTGAGAAATTTGTGAACGTGGCATCGCTGTATACAAATTTACCATGTATAATATATTTATTAATAAATATAGCAATTTAAATAATTTAAATTTTCCGACTTAAATTTGAAAATCTCGAGATTGAACCACATTTTCAAGATCTTAAAAACGAGCAGATCATTCGCATGTAATTGCATGTAATTTTATGAAAAACTTTTCATAATTTTTCATTTAATTTAAAAGACTATTCTTTTACATTAAAAACAAAAAGAAAACAAATGAGGGTTATTTAAAACTTTTGGTAGAATGATTGATGTTATAGTGAAATTAATATACCAGTTTTGTTCACTTTTTCTTCAATAACTAACTCAGTCATAATTACCAATATATTACCAAGTTATTATGTATAGCTTTACTATCACATTTTGATGAAATGGAAAAATTAAATGCATAGATAATTGACTATCTACTCCATCACTGTTGGTCCTGCTTCATACCTTTACCTGCCTTGCACACTCTCGAGATTGACGCTTAAAAACGCGAAGCGTATTCTCAAGGTTGTGCAAATCGGCAAATGACGCAGAACATATATATTAAGATTATGGAAATTAAAAAATGTTGCTTCATTAGTATAGTAATAGAAAAAAAATATGTTGCAACCAAACAGTGCAACGTCACATTATAGAACAATAATATATAGTTCTATACAATAGTAATATATACTAGTATAGCCTACTTTTTAATAAATTAGAACGGTCAAATTATTCATTTTTGACCGGATAGGGTGGCTATGTAGGAATATTTTCAGATTATAGATATTCAAACTAAAAAAAACCTACTGAATAGTATGTAAAAGGGTTGAACATTTGGCAACAGAGCATACTGAGCAGCTGTACTGAGAAATTTGTGAACGTGGCATCGCTGTATACAAATTTACCATGTATAATATATTTATTAATAAATATAGCAATTTAAATAATTTAAATTTGCCGACTTAAATTTGAAAATCTCGAGATTGAACCACATTTTCAAGATCTTAAAAACGAGCAGATCATTCGCATGTAATTGCATGTAATTTTATGAAATTTTTTCATAATTTTTCATTTAATTTAAAAGACTATTCTTCTACATTAAAAACAAAAAGAAAACAAATGAGGGTTATTTAAAACTTTTGGTAGAATGATTGATGTTATAGTGAAATTAATATACCAGTTTTATTCACTTTTTTTCAATAACTTACTCAGTCATAATTACCAATATATTACCAAGTTATTATGTATAGCTTTACTATCACATTTTGATGAAATGGAAAAATTAAATGCATAGATAATTGACTATCTATTCCATCACTAGCTGTTGGTCCTGCTTCATACCTTTACCTGCCTTGCACACTCTCGAGATTGACGCCTAAGAACGCGCAGCGTATTCCCGAGGTTGTGCAAATCGGCAAATGGCGCGGAACATATATATTAAGATTATGGAAATTAAAAAATGTTGCTTCATTAGTATAGTAATAGAAAAAAAATATGTTGCAACCAAACAGTGCAACGTCACAGTATAGAACAATAATATATAGTTCTATACAATAGTAATATATACTAGTATAGCCTACTTTTTAATAAATTAGAACTGTCAAATTATTCATTTTTGACCGGATAGGGTGGCTATGTAGGAATATTTTCAGATTATAGATATTCAAACTAAAAAAAACCTACTGAATAGTATGTAAAAGGGTTGAACATTTGGCAACAGAGCATACTGAGCAGCTGTACTGAGAAATTTGTGAACGTGGCATCAGTGTATACAAATTTACCATGTAAAATATATTTATTAATAAATATAGCAATTTAAATAATTTAAATTTGCCGACTTAAATTTGAAAATCTCGAGATTGAACCACATTTTCAAGATCTTTAAAACGAGCAGATCATTCGCATGTAATTGCATGTAATTTTATGAAAAACTTTTCATAATTTTTCATTTAATTTAAAAGACTATTCTTCTACATTAAAAACAAAAAGAAAACAAATGAGGGTTATTTAAAACTTTTGGTAGAATGATTGATGTTATAGTGAAATTAATATACCAGTTTTGTTCACTTTTTTTTCAATAACTAACTCGGTCATAATTAACAATATATTACCAAGTTATTATGTATAGCTTTACTATCACATTTTGATGAAATGGAAAAATTAAATGCATAGATAATTGACTATCTACTCCATCACTGTTGGTCCTGCTTCATACCTTTACCTGCCTTGCACACTCTCGAGATTGACGCTTAAAAACGCGAAGCGTATTCTCAAGGTTGTGCAAATCGGCAAATGGCGCGGAACATATATATTAAGATTATGGAAATTAAAAAATGTTGCTTCATTAGTATAGTAATAGAAAAAAAATATGTTGCAACCAAACAGTGCAACGTCACAGCATAGAACAATAATATATAGTTCTATACAATAGTAATATATACTAGTATAGCCTACTTTTTAATAAATTAGAACGGTCAAATTATTCATTTTTGACCGGATAGGGTGGCTATGTAGGAATATTTTCAGATTATAGATATTCAAACTAAAAAAAACCTACTGAATAGTATGTAAAAGGGTTGAACATTTGGCAACAGAGCATACTGAGCAGCTGTACTGAGAAATTTGTGAAAGTGGCATCGCTGTATACAAATTTACCATGTATAATATATTTATTAATAAATATAGCAATTTAAATAATTAAAATTTGCCAACTTAAATTTGAAAATCTCGAGATTGAACCACAATTTCAAGATCTTAAAAACGAGCAGATCAATCGCATGTAATTGCATGTAATTTTATGAAAAACTTTTCATAATTTTTCATTTAATTTAAAAGACTATTCTTTTACATTAAAAACAAAAAGAAAACAAATGAGGGTTATTTAAAACTTTTGGTAGAATGATTGATGTTATAGTGAAATTAATATACCAGTTTTGTTCACTTTTTCTTCATTAACTAACTCAGTCATAATTTCCAATATATCACCAAGTTATTATGTATAGCTTTACTATCACATTTTGATGAAATGGAAAAATTAAATGCATAGATAATTGACTATCTATTCCATCACTAGCTGTTGGTCCTGCTTCATACCTTTACCTGCCTTGCACACTCTCGAGATTGACGCCTAAGAACGCGCAGCGTATTCCCGAGGTTGTGCAAATCGGCAAATGGCGCGGAACATATATATTAAGATTATGGAAATTAAAAAATGTTGCTTCATTAGTATAGTAATAGAAAAAAAATATGTTGCAACCAAACAGTGCAACGTCACAGCATAGAACAATAATATATAGTTCTATACAATAGTAATATATACTAGTATAGCCTACATTTTAATAAATTAGAACTGTCAAATTATTCATTTTTGACCGGATAGGGTGGCTATGTAGGAATATTTTCAGATTATAGATATTCAAACTAAAAAAAACCTACTGAATAGTATGTAAAAGGGTTGAACATTTGGCAACAGAGCATACTGAGCAGCTGTACTGAGAAATTTGTGAACGTGGCATCAGTGTATACAAATTTACCATGTAAAATATATTTATTAATAAATATAGCAATTTAAATAATTTAAATTTGCCAACTTAAATTTCAAAATCTCGAGATTGAACCACATTTTCAAGATCTTAAAAACGAGCAGATCATTCGCATGTAATTGCATGTAATTTTATGAAAAACTTTTCATAATTTTTCATTTAATTTAAAAGACTATTCTTCTACATTAAAAACAAAAAGAAAACAAATGAGGGTTATTTAAAACTTTTGGTAGAATGATTGATGCTATAGTGAAATTAATATACCAGTTTTGTTCACTTTTTCTTCAATAACTAACTCAGTCATAATTAACAATATATTACCAAGTTATTATGTATAGCTTTACTATCACATTTTGATGAAATGGAAAAATTAAATGCATAGATAATTGACTATCTACTCCATCACTGTTGGTCCTGCTTCATACCTTTACCTGCCTTGCACACTCTTTAGATTGACGCTTAAAAACGCGAAGCGTATTCTCAAGGTTGTGCAAATCGGCAAATGGCGCAGAACATATATATTAAGATTATGGAAATTAAAAAATGTTGCTTCATTAGTATAGTAATAGAAAAAAAATATGTTGCAACCAAACAGTGCAACGTCACAGCATAGAACAATAATATATAGTTCTATACAATAGTAATATATACTAGTATAGCCTACTTTTTAATAAATTAGAACTGTCAAATTATTCATTTTTGACCGGATAGGGTGGCTATGTAGGAATATTTTCAGATTATAGATATTCAAACTAAAAAAAACCTACTGAATAGTATGTAAAAGGGTTGAACATTTGGCAACAGAGCATACTGAGCAGCTGTACTGAGAAATTTGTGAACGTGGCATCGCTGTATACAAATTTACCATGTATAATATATTTATTAATAAATATAGCAATTTAAATAATTTAAATTTGCCGACTTAAATTTGAAAATCTCGAGATTGAACCACATTTTCAAGATCTTAAAAACGAGCAGATCATTCGCATGTAATTGCATGTAATTTTATGAAAATTTTTCATAATTTTTCATTTAATTTAAAAGACTATTCTTCTACATTAAAAACAAAAAGAAAACAAATGAGGGTTATTTAAAACTTTTGGTAGAATGATTGATGTTATAGTGAAATTAATATACCAGTTTTATTCACTTTTTTTCAATAACTTACTCAGTCATAATTACCAATATATTACCAAGTTATTATGTATAGCTTTACTATCACATTTTGATGAAATGGAAAAATTAAATGCATAGATAATTGACTATCTATTCCATCACTAGCTGTTGGTCCTGCTTCATACCTTTACCTGCCTTGCACACTCTCGAGATTGACGCCTAAGAACGCGCAGCGTATTCCCGAGGTTGTGCAAATCGGCAAATGGCGCGGAACATATATATTAAGATTATGGAAATTAAAAAATGTTGCTTCATTAGTATAGTAATAGAAAAAAAAATATGTTGCAACCAAACAGTGCAACGTCACAGTATAGAACAATAATATATAGTTCTATACAATAGTAATATATACTAGTATAGCCTACTTTTTAATAAATTAGAACTGTCAAATTATTCATTTTTGACCGGATAGGGTGGCTATGTAGGAATATTTTCAGATTATAGATATTCAAACTAAAAAAAACCTACTGAATAGTATGTAAAAGGGTTGAACATTTGGCAACAGAGCATACTGAGCAGCTGTACTGAGAAATTTGTGAACGTGGCATCAGTGTATACAAATTTACCATGTAAAATATATTTATTAATAAATATAGCAATTTAAATATTTTAAATTTGCCGACTTAAATTTGAAAATCTCGAGATTGAACCACATTTTCAAGATCTTTAAAACGAGCAGATCATTCGCATGTAATTGCATGTAATTTTATGAAAAACTTTTCATAATTTTTCATTTAATTTAAAAGACTATTCTTCTACATTAAAAACAAAAAGAAAACAAATGAGGGTTATTTAAAACTTTTGGTAGAATGATTGATGTTATAGTGAAATTAATATACCAGTTTTGTTCACTTTTTTTTCAATAACTAACTCGGTCATAATTAACAATATATTACCAAGTTATTATGTATAGCTTTACTATCACATTTTGATGAAATGGAAAAATTAAATGCATAGATAATTGACTATCTACTCCATCACTGTTGGTCCTGCTTCATACCTTTACCTGCCTTGCACACTCTCGAGATTGACGCTTAAAAACGCGAAGCGTATTCTCAAGGTTGTGCAAATCGGCAAATGGCGCGGAACATATATATTAAGATTATGGAAATTAAAAAATGTTGCTTCATTAGTAAAGTAATAGAAAAAAAATATGTTGCAACCAAACAATGCAACGTCACAGCATAGAACAATAATATATAGTTCTATACAATAGTAATATATACTAGTATAGCCTACTTTTTAATAAATTAGAACGGTCAAATTATTCATTTTTGACCGGATAGGGTGGTTATGTAGGAATATTTTCAGATTATAGATATTCAAACTAAAAAAAACCTACTGAATAGTATGTAAAAGGGTTGAACATTTGGCAACAGAGCATACTGAGCAGCTGTACTGAGAAATTTGTGAAAGTGGCATCGCTGTATACAAATTTACCATGTATAATATATTTATTAATAAATATAGCAATTTAAATAATTTAAATTTGCCAACTTAAATTTCAAAATCTCGAGATTGAACCACATTTTCAAGATCTTAAAAACGAGCAGATCATTCGCATGTAATTGCATGTAATTTTATGAAAAACTTTTCATAATTTTTCATTTAATTTAAAAGACTATTCTTTTACATTAAAAAACAAAAAGAAACCAAAAGAGGGTTATTTAAAACTTTTGGTTGAATGATTGATGTTATAGTGAAATTAATATACCAGTTTTGTTCACTTTTTCTTCAATAACTAACTCAGTCATAATTACCAATATATTACCAAGTTATTATGTATAGCTTTACTATCACATTTTGATGAAATGGAAAAATTAAATGCATTGATAATTGACTATCTACTCCATCACTGTTGGTCCTGCTTCATACCCTTACCTGCCTTGCACACTCTCGAGATTGACGCTTAAAAACGCAAAGCGTATTCTCGAGGTTGTGCAAATCGGCAAATGGCGCGGAACATATATATGAAGATTATGGAAATTAAAAAATGTTGCTTCATTAGTATAGTAATAGAAAAAAAATATGTTGCAACTAAACAGTCTAACGTCACAGCATAGACCAATAATATATAGTTCTATACAATAGTAATATATACTAGTATAGCCTACTTTTTAATAAATTAGAACTGTCAAATTATTCATTTTTGACCGGATAGGGTGGCTATGTAGGAATATTTTCAGATTATAGATATTCAAACTAAAAAAAACCTACTGAATAGTATGTAAAAGGGTTGAACATTTGGCAACAGAGCATACTGAGCAGCTGTACTGAGAAATTTGTGAACGTGGCATCAGTGTATACAAATTTACCATGTAAAATATATTTATTAATAAATATAGCAATTTAAATAATTTAAATTTGCCAACTTAAATTTGAAAATCTCGAGATTGAACCACATTTTCAAGATCTTAAAAACGAGCAGATCATTCGCATGTAATTGCATGTAATTTTATGAAAAACTTTTCATAATTTTTCATTTAATTTAAAAGACTATTCTTCTACATTAAAAACAAAAAGAAAACAAATGAGGGTTATTTAAAACTTTTGGTAGAATGATTGATGTTATAGTAAAATTAATATACCAGTTTTGTTCACTTTTTTTTCAATAACTAACTCGGTCATAATTAACAATATATTACCAAGTTATTATGTATAGCTTTACTATCACATTTTGATGAAATGGAAAAATTAAATGCATAGATAATTGACTATCTACTCCATCACTGTTGGTCCTGCTTCATACCTTTACCTGCCTTGCACACTCTCGAGATTGACGCTTAAAAACGCGAAGCTTATTCTCAAGGCTGTGCAAATCGGCAAATGGCGCGGAACATATATATTAAGATTATGGAAATTAAAAAATGTTGCTTCATTAGTATAGTAATAGAAAAAAAAATATGTTGCAACCAAACAGTGCAACGTCACAGCATAGAACAATAATATATAGTTCTATACAATAGTAATATATACTAGTATAGCCTACTTTTGAATAAATTAGAACGGTCAAATTATTCATTTTTGACCGGATAGGGTGGCTATGTAGGAATATTTTCAGATTATAGATATTCAAACTAAAAAAAACCTACTGAATAGTATGTAAAAGGGTTGAACATTTGGCAACAGAGCATACTGAGCAGCTGTACTGAGAAATTTGTGAAAGTGGCATCGCTGTATACAAATTTACCATGTATAATATATTTATTAATAAATATAGCAATTTATATAATTTAAATTTGCCAACTTAAATTTGAAAATCTCGAGATTGAACCACATTTTCAAGATCTTAAAAACGAGCAGATCAATCGCATGTAATTGCATGTAATTTTATGAAAAACTTTTCATAATTTTTCATTTAATTTAAAAGACTATTCTTTTACATTAAAAACAAAAAGAAAACAAATGAGGGTTATTTAAAACTTTTGGTAGAATGATTGATGCTATAGTGAAATTAATATACCAGTTTTGTTCACTTTTTCTTCAATAACTAACTCAGTCATAATTAACAATATATTACCAAGTTATTATGTATAGCTTTACTATCACATTTTGATGAAATGGAAAAATTAAATGCATAGATAATTGACTATCTACTCCATCACTGTTGGTCCTGCTTCATACCTTTACCTGCCTTGCACACTCTTTAGATTGACGCTTAAAAACGCGAAGCGTATTCTCAAGGTTGTGCAAATCGGCAAATGGCGCAGAACATATATATTAAGATTATGGAAATTAAAAAATGTTGCTTCATTAGTATAGTAATAGAAAAAAAATATGTTGCAACCAAACAGTGCAACGTCACAGCATAGAACAATAATATATAGTTCTATACAATAGTAATATATACTAGTATAGCCTACTTTTTAATAAATTAGAACGGTCAAATTATTCATTTTTGACCGGATAGGGTGGCTATGTAGGAATATTTTCAGATTATAGATATTCAAACTAAAAAAAACCTACTGAATAGTATGTAAAAGGGTTGAACATTTGGCAACAGAGCATACTGAGCAGCTGTACTGAGAAATTTGTGAACGTGGCATCGCTGTATACAAATTTACCATGTATAATATATTTATTAATAAATATAGCAATTTAAATAATTTAAATTTGCCGACTTAAATTTGAAAATCTCGAGATTGAACCACATTTTCAAGATCTTAAAAACGAGCAGATCATTCGCATGTAATTGCATGTAATTTTATGAAATTTTTTCATAATTTTTCATTTAATTTAAAAGACTATTCTTTTACAATAAAAACAAAAAGAAAACAAATGAGGGTTATTTAAAACTTTTGGTAGAATGATTGATGTTATAGTGAAATTAATATACCAGTTTTATTCACTTTTTTTCAATAACTTACTCAGTCATAATTACCAATATATTACCAAGTTATTATGTATAGCTTTACTATCACATTTTGATGAAATGGAAAAATTAAATGCATAGATAATTGACTATCTATTCCATCACTAGCTGTTGGTCCTGCTTCATACCTTTACCTGCCTTGCACACTCTCGAGATTGACGCCTAAGAACGCGCAGCGTATTCCCGAGGTTGTGCAAATCGGCAAATGGCGCGGAACATATATATTAAGATTATGGAAATTAAAAAATGTTGCTTCATTAGTATAGTAATAGAAAAAAAATATGTTGCAACCAAACAGTGCAACGTCACAGTATAGAACAATAATATATAGTTCTATACAATAGTAATATATACTAGTATAGCCTACTTTTTAATAAATTAGAACTGTCAAATTATTCATTTTTGACCGGATAGGGTGGCTATGTAGGAATATTTTCAGATTATAGATATTCAAACTAAAAAAAACCTACTGAATAGTATGTAAAAGGGTTGAACATTTGGCAACAGAGCATACTGAGCAGCTGTACTGAGAAATTTGTGAAAGTGGCATCGCTGTATACAAATTTACCATGTATAATATATTTATTAATAAATATAGCAATTTAAATAATTTAAATTTGCCAACTTAAATTTGAAAATCTCGAGATTGAACCACATTTTCAAGATCTTAAAAACGAGCAGATCATTCGCATGTAATTGCATGTAATTTTATGAAAAACTTTTCATAATTTTTCATTTAATTTAAAAGACTATTCTTTTACATTAAAAAACAAAAAGAAACCAAAAGAGGGTTATTTAAAACTTTTGGTAGAATGATTGATGTTATAGTGAAATTAATATACCAGTTTTGTTCACTTTTTCTTCAATAACTAACTCAGTCATAATTACCAATATATTACCAAGTTATTATGTATAGCTTTACTATCACATTTTGATGAAATGGAAAAATTAAATGCATTGATAATTGACTATCTACTCCATCACTGTTGGTCCTGCTTCATACCCTTACCTGCCTTGCACACTCTCGAGATTGACGCTTAAAAACGCGAAGCGTATTCTCGAGGTTGTGCAAATCGGCAAATGGCGCGGAACATATATATGAAGATTATGGAAATTAAAAAATGTTGCTTCATTAGTATAGTAATAGAAAAAAAATATGTTGCAACCAAACAGTGCAACGTCACAGCATAGACCAATAATATATAGTTCTATACAATAGTAATATATACTAGTATAGCCTACTTTTTAATAAATTAGAACTGTCAAATTATTCATTTTTGACCGGATAGGGTGGCTATGTAGGAATATTTTCAGATTATAAATATTCAAACTAAAAAAAACCTACTGAATAGTATGTAAAATGGGTTGAACATTTGGCAACAGATCATACTGAGCAGCTGTACTGAGAAAATTGTGAACGTGGCATCGCTGTATACAAATTTACCATATATAATATATTTATTAATAAATATAGCAATTTAAATAATTTAAATTTGCCGACTTAAATTTGAAAATCTCGAGATTGAACCACATTTTCAAGATCTCAAAAACGAGCAGATCATTCGCATGTAATTGCATGTAATTTTATGAAATTTTTTCATAATTTTTCATTTAATTTAAAAGACTATTCTTCTACATTAATAACAAAAAGAAAACAAATGAGGATTATTTAAAACTTTTGGTAGAATGATTGATGTTATAGTGAAATTTATATACCAGTTTTATTCACTTTTTTTTCAATAACTAACTCAGTCATAATTACCAATATATTACCAAGTTATTATGTATAGCTTTACTATCACATTTTGATGAAATGGAAAAATTAAATGCATAGATAATTGACTATCTACTCCATCACTGTTGGTCGTGTTTCATACCTTTACCTGCCTTGCACACTCTCGAGATTGACGCTTAAAAACGCGAAGCGTATTCTCGAGGTTGTGCAAATCGGCAAATGGCGCGTAACATATATATTAAGATTATGGGAATTAAAAAATGTTGCTTCATTAGTATAGTAATAGAAAAAAATATGTTGCAACCAAACAGTGCAACGTCACAGCATAGAACAATAATATATAGTTCTATACAATTGTAATATATACTAGTATAGCCTACTTTTTAATAAATTAGAACTGTCAAATTATTCATTTTTGACCGGATAGGGTGGCTATGTAGGAATATTTTCGGATTATAGATATTCAAACTAAAAAAAAACCTACTGAATAGTATGTAAAATGGGTTGAACATTTGGCAACAGAGCATACTGAGCAGCTGTACTGAGAAATTTGTGAACGTGGCATCGCTGTATACAAATTTACCATGTATAATATATTTATTAATAAATATAGCAATTTAAATAATTTAAATTTGCCGACTTAAATTTGAAAATCTCGAGATTGAACCACATTTTCTAGATCTTAAAAACGAGCAGATAATTCGCATGTAATTGCATGTAATTTTATGAAAAACTTTTCATAATTTTTCATTTAATTTAAAAGACTATTCTTTTACATTAAAAACAAAAAGAAAACAAATGAGGGTTATTTAAAACTTTTGGTAGAATGATTGATGTTATAGTGAAATTAATATACCAGTTTTGTTCACTTTTTTTTCAATAACTAACTCAGTCATAATTACCAATATATTACCAAGTTATTATGTATAGCTTTACAATCACATTTTGATGAAATGGAAAATTAAATGCATAGATAATTGACTATCTACTCCATCACTTTTGGTCCTGCTTCATACCTTTACCTGCCTTGCACACTCTCGAGATTGACGCTTAAAAACGCGAAGCGTATTCTCAAGGTTGTGCAAATCGGCAAATGGCGCGGAACATATATATTAAGATTATGGAAAATTTAAAAAATGTTGCTTTATTAGTATAGTAATAGAAAAAAAATATAATGCAAACAAACAGTGCAACGTCACAGCATAGAACAATAATATATAGTTCTATACAATAGTAATATATACTAGTATAGCCTACTTTTTAATAAATTAGAACGGTCAAATTATTCATTTTCGACCGGATAGGGTGGCTATGTAGGAATATTTTCAGATTATAGATATTCAAACTAAAAAAAACCTACTGAATAGTATGTAAAAGGGTTGAACATTTGGCAACAGAGCATACTGAGCAGCTGTACTGAGTAATTTGTGAACGTTGCATCGCTGTATACAAATTTACCATGTATAATATATTTATTAATAAATATAGCAATTTAAATAATTTAAATTTGCCAACTTAAATTTGAAAATCTCGAGATTGAACCACATTTTCAAGATCTTAAAAACGAGCAGATAATTCGCATGTAATTGCATGTAATTTTATGAAAAACTTTTCATAATTTTTCATTTAATTTAAAAGACTATTCTTTTACAATAAAAACAAAAAGAAAACAAATGAGGGTTATTTAAAACTTTTGGTAGAATGATTGATGTTATAGTGAAATTAATATACCAGTTTTGTTCACTTTTTCTTCAATAACTAACTCAGTCATAATTACCAATTTATTACCAAGTTATTATGTATAGCTTTACTATCACATTTTGATGAAATGGAAAAATTAAATGCATAGATAATTGACTATCTACTCCATCACTGTTGGTCCTGCTTCATACCTTTACCTGCCTTGCACACTCTCGAGATTGACGCTTAAAAACGCGAAGCGTATTCTCGAGGTTGTGCAAATCGGCAAATGGCGCGGAACATATATATTAAGATTATAGAAATTAAAAAATGTTGCTTCATTAGTATAGTGATAGAAAAAAAATATGTTGCAACCAAACAGTGCAACGTCACAGCATAGAACAATAATATATTGTTCTATACAATAGTAATATATACTAGTATAGCCTACTTTTTAATAATTTAGAACGGTCAAATTATTCATTTTTGACCGGATAGGGTGGCTATGTAGGAATATTTTCAGATTATAGATATTCAAACTAAAAAAAACCTACTGAATAGTATGTAAAATGGGTTGAACCTTTGGCAACAGAGCATACTGAGCAGCTGTACTGAGAAATTTGTGAACGTGTGGCATCGCTGTATACAAATTTACCATGTATAATATATTTATTAATAAATATAGTTATTCAAATAATTTAAATTTGCCGACTTAAATTAGAAAATCTCGAGATTGAACCACATTTTCAAGATCTTAAAAGCGAGCAGATCATTCGCATGTAATTTCATGAAAAACTTTTAATAATTTTTCATTTAATTTAAAAGACTATTCTTTTACATTAAAAACAAAAAGAAACAAATGAGGGTTATTTAAAACTTTTGGTAGAATGATTGATGTTATAGTGAAATTAATATACCAGTTTTGTTCACTTTTTCTTCAATAACTAACTCAGTCATAATTACCAATATATTACCAAGTTATTATGTATAGCTTTACTATCACATTTTGATGAAATGGAAAAATAAAATGCATAGATAATTGACTATCTACTCCATCACTGTTGGTCCTGCTTTATACCTTTACCTGCCTTGCACACTCTCGAGATTGACGCTTAAAAACGCGAAGCGTATTCTCGAGGTTGTGCTAATCGGCAAATGGCGCGGAACATATATATTAAGATTATGGAAATTAGAAAATGTTGCTTCATTAGTATAGTAATAGAAATAAAATAAATAAAGTTGTTTGCAAACTAAGCAGCTGTTTCGAGAAATATTGTAGAGTCTTTTAAGGTTGAATTCCAATGCAGCGGCTGAAGAGGCTAGAGCCACACGTCTCGAGCCTTACGGCTGCGGACGCGTGGCTCTAGCCGCTGATATGCTTTCCAATGCTACGGCTGTAGCCGCTCTACAATTAATTAATTATTTAAAATGCCTAAATTGAAAAGGAATATTCTTTTCTGATAATTTTCGTCTTGTGTTTAAATATTTGATATGAATTAATAAATGAAGATAGGAAATTTTTATATTGTTTATTGGATGCTCAAAGCTGTATTACAAATACCCACTACTCAAATGTTTTGAGGTAAGTGAATAATAATTTATTCACTATGCGAAATAATTAGGGTGAGTTAGGAAGTATCGGACAGTTCCACATGTAAGATATCACCCTGTATACTAATACACAGTGTGTCTTTGTCTGTTGGTTGGTTGGTTGCAAGAAAAATATCACGCTTCAACATTTAATAAATATATAAAAAAAAAATTAACTCAATTTTTTTACTCAAATATTTTCTTGAATCGAATTTTTTTTTTACTCAAATTTTTTTTACTCAATTTTTGTTTACTCAAATTTTTACTACTCAAATTTTTTTCACTTAAATTTGTTTGACTCAAATTTTTTTGGCTCACAAATTTGTTTGAATCAAATTTTTTAACACATTTTTTTTCAGAATAATTTTTTTAATTAATTTTTTTAAATACGTATATTCATTAGATGAATATTTTCAGTTTATAAGATTTTTTCTTTTACTATTGATAACCCATTTATTTAATGGGAAGTGCACTAGTCACTCTATATACTAATACACAGTGTGTCTTTGTCTGTTGGTATGTTGGTTGGTTGGTTGCAAGAAAAATGTCACGCTTTAACATTTACGTGTAAAAATTATTTACATAAAAAAATTAATTACATTAGAAAATTAATTACATGAAAAAATTAATTACATAAAAAAAATATTTACATGAAAAATTTATTTACATGAAAATTTATTAACATGAAATATTTGAATATATTTTTAAGATAAATATTTTTCATTTATATATAATTTTTTCATCTTACTATTGATAACCCATTCATTTTAATGGAAAATATACTAGTCACCCTGTATACTAATACACAGTGTGCCTTTGTCTGTTGGTTGCAAGAAATATGTCACGCCCAATATTATTTGACTTAAATTTTTTGACTCAATTTTTTTTAATGAAACTTTTTGACTCAAATTTTGTTAGCTCGTAGAGATCGTAGAGTGAGATCGTATTACAGTTAAAAATTCAATATCAAAATCACAGTACAATGTTTTAAATATAAATATACATGTAAGTAACTTATGGAGGTCGTTAAGCTTCAATATAGTATACCTATGGAAATGATCGTTAGTATGTTCAAAAAATTTTAAACAATTGATAGCTATAATTGCTTTCTTTTGCAGTAAAGAAATTTTTTTCCTATGATATTCCTTGATAAGTAACGCAGATTTCTACTTCCGAAAAAAAAATTATTAGTTTTTAGCTAATTTTCTCAATCTTGAATGAAATTCGACCAATGATTCTTCTTCAAATTACTTAGTTCGCCTGAATTTCAATTTGGGAACCTCTATATTCTTTTTCACTTACCCAGGGAGAATATTATGGTGGGGTCATAGAAGATTATGGTGGACAGACATTAAAGGGGGCTAGATCTTACGTATCTTACGTGATTATAGATAATATTCGATAATTATCAACCTTGTGCAAAACATCCTTTAAACGTCTATAATCACCGTAATATTTCCCAACCATGATGTGTAGTAGATTACATCAACCAAAATTTCCGAATATTTTCTGATAATGTTCCTTATATGAACTTCTATGAATGAACCATCTTAAATCTTCGAAGATTTTCTGATGGTATTCCTTATATGAACTTCTATGACTTATCCATCCTAAATCTCCGAAAACTTTCTGATGGTATTTCTTATATGAACTTCTATGATTGAACCATCTTAAATCTCCGAAAATTTTCTGATGGTATTTCTTATATGAATTTCTATGATTTAACCATCTAAAATCTCCGAAGATTTTCTGATGGTATTTCTTATATGAACTTCTATGATTGATCCATCTTAAATCTCCGAAGATTTTCTGATGGTATTTCTTATATGAACTTCTATGATTGATCCATCTTAAATCTCCGAAGATTTTCTGATGGTATTTCTTATATGAACTTCTATGACTGATCCATCTTAAAACTTCGAAGATTTTCTGATGGTATTTCTTATATGAACTTCTATGATTGAACCATCTTAAATCTCCGAAAAAATTTCTGATGGTAATTCTTATATGAACTTCTATGATTGAACCATCTTAAATCTTCGAAGATTTTCTGATGGTATTTCTTATATGAACTTCTATGACTGATCCATCTTAAAACTTCGAAGATTTTCTGATGGTATTTCTTATATGAACTTCTATGATTGAACCATCTTAAATCTCCGAAAAATTTTCTGATGGTATTTCTTATATGAACTTCTATGATTGAACCATCTTAAATCTTCGAAGATTTTCTGATGGTATTTCTTATATGAATTTCTATGATTGATCCATCTTAAATCTCCGAAAATTTTCTGATGGTAATTCTTATATGAACTTCTATGATTGATCCATCTTAAATCTCCGAAAATTTTCTGATGGTAATTCTTATATGAACTTCTATGATTGAACTTCTTAAATCTTCGAAGATTTTCTGATGGTATTTCTTATATGAACTTCTATGATTGATCCATCTTAAATCTCCGAAAATTTTCTGATGGTAATTCTTATATGAACTTCTATGATTGAACTTCTTAAATCTTCGAAGATTTTCTGATGGTATTTCTTATATGAACTTCTATAATTGATCCATCTTAAATCTCCGAACATTTTCTGATGGTATTTCTTATATGAACTTCTATGACTTTACCATCTTAAATCTTCGAAGATTTTCTGATGGTATTTCTTATATGAGCTTCTATGACTGATCCATCTTAAAACTTCGAAAATTTTCTGATGGTATTTCTTATATGAACTTCTATGACTGATTCATCTTAAAACTTCGAATATTTTCTTAATATATTTCTTATATGAACTTCTATGACTGATCCATGGATCAGTCATATAAGAATTACCATCAGAAAATTTTGGAGATTTAAGATAGTTCAGTCATAGAAGTTCATATAAGAAATACCATCAGAAAATTTTCGAAGTTTTAAGATGGATCAGTCATAGAAGTTCATATAAGTAATATCATCAGAAAATCTTTGCAGATTTAAGATGGTTCATTCATAGAAGTTCATATAAGGAACATTATCAGAAAATATTCGGAGATTTTGGTTGATATAATCTACTACACATCATGGTTGGGAAATATTACGGTGATTATAGATGTTTATAGGATGTTTTGCACAAGGTTGATATTTATCGAATATTATCTATGTATAATCACGTAAGATCTAGCCCCCTATAATGTCTTTCCACCATAATCTTCTATGACCCCACCTTAATATTTTCCTTGGGTAACGATATCGAGGGAATATTCCAGGAATTAGTGAAAATTAGTTGATCCCCTAAAAATATCGTAGGAATATTCCAGGAATTACTAAAAATTAGTTGATTCCCTAACAATATTGGGTGAATTTTCCAGGAATTAGTGAAAAATAGTTAATCCCCTAAAATTTTTAAAAGAAACGATTATAAAAGAAAAAAAGAAATAATCTATGAAATATGAAATTATATTTATCGATGATAACATAAAGATAAACTTGAGTTATCATATTGCATAAAGTTTATTAAAAATCCTACTTCTACTGTGTCCAGGATGGTCGAGTGATTAGCGTCGCAAGCAGAAGTCAACAAGGAACTGGTTCGAGACCCGGCAACATCACTTCATTTCTTTCCATTTAATTTGTATATAACAATATGTATCATTCAACTAATTCATGTGAAGTCAAACGTATACGTACAAATGCAGTATATGCTGGGAAATGTTAATTTTGGTATTCTTCTATGATTATGGGTGAAATCATCTGATAGTATAGGAGATTCCCCCCATTAATTATAAGAGTGAAAATGGTCGAAAACTTGAACATAAGCATCCCCAATTCTCTTCTATGATTATGGTAGAAAAACTCCTTTTATATCCCAAAATCTTCCATGATCATGTGTGAAATCACCTGATAGTAAGGAGATTCCCCCTTTAAATTATAGGAGTGAACATGGTAGAAAACTTGGACATAAGCACCCCCAATTCTCTTCTATGATTATGGTAGAAAGACTCCTTTAATCTGCCAAAATTTTCTATGATTATGGTTGAAATCGTCTGATAGTATAGGAGATTCCCCCCTTTAATTATAGGAGTGAACATGGTAGAAAACTTGGACATGAGCACCCCCAGTTCTCTTCTATGATTATGGTAGAAAGGCTCCTTTAATCTCCCAAAATCTTCTATGTCCCCCCTATAATTTTCTCCCTGGGTCCTATGATTTTTCCAATTTACTTGTGATAAGAACAAAGAAAAAAACGTATCTTCATACTAAATTTCAAGAACTAAAAAATGATTTAAAGAGTACTTGGTCTCTGATAAATGATTTGATAGGGGGTAAGAGTGGTGGGAGACGACGGCGAGGTGCACTGGCGAGTTTGTTGATTGGAGATAGACTAATAAATGATCCTGTGGAGATAGCTGATAATTTAAACAAACACTTTGCCACTGTTGGTTCAACAATTGCGAATTCACTAGATAATTCTGATATCCCAGATTTTAAAACTTAATTCTGATATCCTAGATTTTAAAACTTACTTACGTGGTAACTATCCCCAGTCTATATTTCTGTCTCCTGCTACTTCAGCAGATGTGCTTGGTTATATATCATCATTAAAAAATAAAAAATGTTCCGTTAACTGCCTTTCATCCATGGTATTAAAATATGTATCTAGGGAAGTGGTACCTTTAATTTGTCATCTAATAAATTTGTCATTGTCAAAAGCGTGTTTCCTGAATGCTATAAAATAGCCCGTTTTGTGCCATTGTATAAAGGAGGTGATAGCACAAATGTAGGCAATATAGACCCATATCAATTTTGAATATATTTTTGAAAATTTTGGAAAAGCATGTATGCAAACAGTTATATTTGTATGTTGAAAATAATAATATTCTTAATGATAATCAGTTCGGATTTACACATACTAGAGGTACTGGTCAGGCTGTGGTGAGACATACCGGATTTATATATGAAAATCTAGATAAAAATGATGTTGTTTTTTCACTTTATCTGGATTTTCATAAGGCATTCGACACGGTCGATCACAATATATTATTGAATAAATTGCAATATTATGACATTAGAGGAGTGGCACTGGATTGGTTCAGGTCCTATTTGTCCAATCGTAAACAGTATGTAAATGTTTATGGTGTAAATTCAAATATTCTTTATATTGATTGTTTGGTCCCACAAGGAAGCAATCTTGGGGCCCCTCCTCTTTTTGCTCTTTATTAATGATCTTCCACAAAGTACTAATAACTTTGATTTCATTTAGTTTGCGGATGATAGTAATGTTTCTTGTGCACTCAATAAGGATGAACTTCCAACTGCTCAAAACTTTATCAACGATAATATAAAATAAATAGGTCAATGACTGATTAGTAATAAAATTAAAATTAATGTAAATAGGGCTAAATATATGTTGTATTCCTATACTAGGAATTATTCCTTCCAGTCGCCAATTGTTATGGGCAATAATGCATTAAATCAGTGTAATTTTGTGAAGTTTTTGGGAGTTTACCTTGATGATTGGTTGAAGTTTGATAATCATATATCCTATACGTATATCAAGCAAAATATCTTGCAATACTGGTATACTTTATAAACTGCGAAGTATTTTACCTCCTAATATTTTACTTAAATTATACCATACATTAGTTAGTCCATATATTCATTATGTTATTGAGAGATGGTATGCAGCTCCAGCTCATCTATTTAATAAAATTGTAGTTTTACAGAAAAGAGCAATCAGATGCATCAATAATTTAACTTTTAATGAACATACCCTTCCATACTTTATAAATGCCAAAATTTTACCTATCAATCATCAGTACGAATTAGCCATATTCATTTACATGTATCGTGTCAACAGTAACAGTAGTTACTGTACACTTCCTTAATTCGTCTCACCTATTAGCAAAATCATCTCACTAGAAATAGACATGAATTTATTTTACTTCGCATCAATAGAGAACGTACAAGGGACTCAATGGTCTGGAAGAGAGTTCATATCTGGAATAATTTACCACCTAATATAAAAACCTGTATTTCTCTAAATTTGTTCAAGACTAAATATAAATTAATTTTTTCACACATTGTCTGATGAATAGTTTTAGGTAGCTCATGATAGGTAGTTCCGTTTATGTAGTTTTTTTTCTGAAATTTATGTTATTTTTATATAGGTAGCCCTAAAAGCGTAAGCTTCTCTGGGCCTAATTTTCCTGGTTTTAAATTTGAATATAAAAAATTGTAATGGATTGATGGCTTCCCGACTTCCAATCTAAATGAAAGGGAAATTAGTGTGATAAATAAATAATAATGGTGCCAAGTGGTGAGTCAGTGGCAAGTGGTGAGCCAGTGGCTAACATTTTAACTCATCTTGGTAGGCTGTCTGTGGTGAATGGAAGAGAAGAGGGGTGGCGTCCCTTGGGCCCCGAACTGTTGTAATTTGGATTATGGATTGTCTTTTTTCATTTTTACCATGTTTATCATTTTTTTAACGCTACTTGCAGTTTTAGAGGATAGCGCTAGGGTTATGCTCTTCAACTACGAGGTCTTAGATTTTGTGTTAGGTAGGCTCCTAGGCTTCATTTACTATCACCTCTTCATTTTCCTCTTCCATCCGTGAGTGCAGCCACCGGTGCTTGTGTCCCGTTTCGTCACATTCCTTGGTAAGTGACTGCATTCACGGAGTAACTTTTCTGCATCCATGAGCATTGTCACCGACGGTGGAAAGTGATTTTGTTCATGGAGCCACTTTCCTCTCTGACTGCTTCTTCCAGTCCCTTGTATTTAATTTCCTTTTGACGTCAGCGATATGGCCTTTGGTTCCGAAGCAGACGTTAAACCCCTACTAAAATAAATAAAAAAATCATCTTGGTAGGACGCTTTGGGTGCACCCTATTTTGGGGTCACGTGACTGCTGTGTATAATATTACGTCTATCAATCTATAATATTAACTCTATGTAATTACAGGAGGTGCTGGATGTTTACTCTCAACATGTGGTAGTATAGCTACACAAGATATTCTTGAAATATCTTTAATTGCATTTTGAAGATCATTTATTTTAGCTCAATGTTCAATTTGAATAATTTTTATCCCTCTCTTTTGTAATCATGATACCACATGGGAATAAATTCAAAATAATAAGTAAATGTGTTTGAAAACTTTTAGAATTTTTCCAATAAATTTAAAACAATATTAATATAATTAATCATCATTGCAAATTATATACACATGACGGAGCGAGCTGTGTAAAGCTTGTTGGCCACCTGATCGGACTGGAAACGACGCGGAAGCTTACGAAGTCTCGGAACTGACACGACACTACGTTCGTACGCACACCAGTTTAGATGACTTCAGAAGGGAAACGATGGCAACATCACAACACTTATAAGAATGTAACAATTAAAAGTTGAAATTTATCTATCATTACAACTATTTTATACGATACGTATTTGATGAAAAAGAATGTTTTTTTTTTCTCCAAAAAATATAAAAATATATGTTGAAAACAATATATATAAAAAATATGTAGAAAAAATATATCTAAGCGAAAAAAAAAATATGTTAAAAAAAATTATATAAGAAACATAAAATGTATTCAAATAAAATGTGTGTAAATGAAATGTGTGAAAATGAGATGTATGTAAATGAAATGTATATAAATAAAATGTATGTAAATAAAGTTTACGTAAATAAAGTTTACGTAAATAAAGTTTACGTAAATAAAGTTTACGTAAATAAAGTTTACGTAAATAAAGTTTACGTAAATAAAGTTTACGTAAATAAAGTTTATGCAAATAATGTTTACGTAAATATAAATTGTGTAAATGAAATTTCATTCTTCTTATTTCAATAACTTTTCGTGATCTGATTTATAGTCATATAAGTTAATTGAATGAAACTAATTGATTATGTATTAATATTAACGTATTCATCACGCAGTAGGATATTCACAGTAATTTATCTTCCATCTCCATCCCAGCCTTTCCAAACACCGTTCTGCACATGCGCAATCTCTCGGACGCATCAGAAAAATATTCTTTCAAAGATATCTGCGTCGTTTCCGTTCTGATCCGAAGCGTCGTTTCGTTTCCGATCCGACCAGTTGTGCGTTATCACGTTCAAATGTATGGGTTAAATTTTTGTCTGATGCTTCGTGTCCGTTCCGATGCGTCGTTTCCGATCAGGTGGGCAACAAGCTTGACACACCTCCCCCATTGCGTCACTCTGGACACTGAAGAAATTGGGCGCTTAAGACCAAGTCCAAGGTTCATATACTATAACAGGTTAAACGAATGGGGGAAAAATTGCCAGATGTACGATTTCTTGAAGAATAGTTGTGAAACAGTGAGACAAATGCGTTTTTCTTCAAAACCATAAATATTTGAACGGCGTTTCGTACTCAGAATTCTTTTAAATTAACAAAACTATCATACGATATAAAAATATTTTAATATAATTGTTTTTCCGCTGCAAAATAAACAAAAAAAAACAAAAGTTTTGCACTTCGCTGATTAGTGTGAGAAAATAACAATTTCTTTCTTTCTTCTTGAATATCTCTTAAACGGTAGATTAAACTCGTGCGTGAGTCAACCTAGAATTCTTTAGAATTTAATAATCTATCGAATGATGTATGTTTTTAAATAACCGCCTTTCCGCTGCAAAATAGACAGAAAACGAACTGCTATTCACTACGAAAATTAGCAATGGAAGGATCAATTTCTGTCTTTCTTCTTGAATATCTCTTAAACGGTAGATTAGACTCGTGCGTGAGTCAACCTAAAACTGTTCAAAATTTAATAATCTATCGAATAAAATAAAAATATTCGAATGAAAGGGTTTTTCCGCAGCAAAAGGAACACAAAACTAACTGCTATTCACTCCGTTGTCCGTTGATTAGGGGCATTGGTTAACATTTTCAACCGCTTTAATGACTGTAGCTGAAAGAAGAACAAAAATGATATTGCAATAATAAAATTAAGAAATAAACAATATCAAATGTCAATTATTACAATTTGTAACATCGGTTTCATTGGTTTTAATCTAAAGAATAAGGTTTCATCTAAATAATTTGTAGACGCAGCTCTTAGTAACATTTCATACTATTTCTATTCGTTTAACCTGTTATAGTCTATGAACCTTGGAACAGCTTGCTCGAGTATATATAAGAATATATACTCTCAGGTCAGTGGCCAGAATAATATCGCGTCTTGCAGGACGCTAAAATCCTTACTTTTGGGTCATGTGACTGGCAATCTATAGCGTCAGTTTAATGGTGAGATGATATAACTGAAACAAAATTCAATGGAGAAATGATATAACTGAGACAAAATAAGGTTTTACCCCGTTTTTTTTTTGGCGTCCTGCAATCGCTGCAACACTTCCTCTCTCTAGAGTAGTTTATCATAACTCTATGAATGGTGCTAGGACGTTTTGTTACTAGGACGATTCGTTACCAGATTTTGCTTTCCCGGACGAACGATATTTTGAATTTGAAATGATTTATAGACTACAAATTATACCAATCCCATGGATTATAAATAAATATTTAAATATGTATTACATTTTTTATCCTATTCATTTTTTTGTGAATTTTCCCTAATCAACGGAAATTTTCGATCATATTAAAGAATTGAATATGAAGTTAAAATGTTAAATTCAATATTATTTTCTTATAACATGTACCATCTGGTAATTTGATTTTGAACATGACGTTAAAACGTTTTCGGAAATATTAAACACAAATTTTTTCCCCAATGCGTAGGCAATAGAGCAATTTCCAAGTTCTAAGACTGAAGATATTATGATATGAGTGTTAATTTTAGTGACTCTGATTATAAACCATATATAACCAGACACTTAGCGGACAAATAAAATGAATGTTAAACCTTAACATTTAAAACAGTATAAATTCATACTTTATTGAATTGGTACAAATTCTAGTCTGCAACGCATTACATATATAAAAAATAGTTCCCGTAAAGAAAACGAAAAATCTGGTAACGAAACGTCAGGGTACGAAACGTCCTAATAACGAAACGTCCTTTAACGAAACGTCCAGTAACGAAACGTCCGGGTACGAAAAGTCCAGTAAGAAAACGTCCGGTAACGAAACGTCCGGTCACCTATAATAATATAGTGTATTATTATTAGGGATAAGACGAAGTATCGGCATCGGTATCGGCATTTTTGTGGAGTATCGGCAATGGTATCGGTATCGGCTTTTATTGAAAAGTATCGGCCGATACTTAGCCGATACTTTTATTATTATTTAAATTTTATTCTTTTCGTAAATTATGTTTTTTTATTAAATTTCTATTATTCTATAGCCATAATTGAAATAAATAATTTAAAAAATCATTATAAATATCAATATAATAATTGACCAACTACCTACTAGAGTTTTAAGTGTAATTTTTATTTATTTATTATGAAATGAATGAAATAATTAACAAAAAAATTAGAGTATATACATAATCTACCAATAAGTTTTTGAGTCTGACTATAAATTCAAGATAAAAATTATTCGGCTACTGTTGTCCATTTTTGCACTTATATATGACAAGTATCACAAGATGATAGATAACACACATCATAAAATTAATCTATCTAATACCAATGCATTTCAATTAATGTGAAATATGTAAATCACTTCATGCTATACTACATTGATTGAGCATTACTGTGCTAGTTTTATGAGTTAGAACTAAATTAAACTTACAAAAATAATTGAAACTTAATAACTCATTAAGTATCAATGAGTTTTATAGAGCAAAGAGAGAGAAATACAACTGGAGCAATGAGTCACAAGGAGTCGCAAGGATAAAGGGACCATCAAAAGGCACAATATGCCCATCCAAGGTTGGTTCCTGTGCATAGCCAGCTGTGCCCTCGACGTTGGGTTAACAACGGAGCAAGGTGAATCTCTCTCCATCACTTCCCACTTGGAACCTAAGCACTCCAAACCGTACTCCCAAACCTGACAAAGGAAGAACCTCCACCAGGCGTAGGAGCAAAGGTTGGGTACAATCATTAGCTCCAAGTTTTATCCTGGACTTGGTCAGTCAAACCCGCCAATCACTGCCCCCTTCACAGGGGCTGCCCGAAGGCAGTCCCTGAGACGGTGACAGGACGCAGGGTGTGACCTGATCTCTCTAGCCGCTGAAAGGCGCCAGGTTTTCTCTTAGTTGGTTGATTGGAGTTGAAGTAAGAGTTCTATCAGACAAGATAGCTAAGACTCTCATCTCAACTCCGAGGTCAATTCATGTAGGCACTTGACAGCTCAGTAAGCCAGCTCACTGAGTATCCCGTCAAGTCGCCTTTTGAATGTGTAAACAGTCAGGCTGCTGACAACATTTTCTGGCAGTCTGTTCCAAACATTAAAGATCTTTACCAGCATGAAGTTCTCCAGCTGAGCAGTGGTGAACCGTGGCGGAACCACCTTCCACCCGTGGTTGCGGGTGGGGTTCACACACAGCGAAAAGTAGTCTTCGGGATCAACTCGACTTATCCCTCGAAGGATCTTAAAAGTCTCAATGAGTTGACCCCTCAAACGTCGCTGCTCAAGCGTGAAGGATTTCAGGTACAAGTTTAGTCGCCCTCGCTTGCACCCGTTTCAACCGCTGGACATCTGCTCGCAACGTCGGTGACCAAAACTGGACCGCAAACTCCAAAAGAGGTCTTACAAGAGAGTTGTACAGGGTGAGGACTGTCTCTCTGTTTCTGTATCTGAATTGCCTCTTGATGTACCATAGGATCTTGTTTGCTCTCTTCTCAGCTTCCAGGCACTGTCGAGAGAACTTGAGATCCCTGGTGATCATAACTCTAAGATCTTTATGTACATCAGTGGGTCCTATTTGGGCTCCAAATAGCGTATAGACAGCTTCAGCGTTCCTACGACCAGCATGAAGTACTCTACACTTGTCCACATTGAAGGGCATCTACCATTTTTCCGACCATTCTCCGATCTTGAAAAGATCACGTTGGAGTTGTCCGATGGCCTCTGGACTTGCAGCGTTGATGCCAATCTTTGTGTCATCAGCAAACTTGGATACCCTACTGACGAGTCCTACGTCAAGGTCATTTATGTAAATAATAAAGAGCAGAGGACCAAGGACTGAGCTCTGGGGAACTCCGCTGGTTACGGAGCTCCACATAGAAATAGAACTAGAGCAATGAGAGAGAAATAGAACTAGAGCAATGAGAGAGAAATAGAACTAGAGCAATGAGAGAGAAATAGAACTAGAGCAATGAGAGAGAAATAGAACTAGAGCAATGAGAGAGAAATAGAACTAGAGCAATGAGAGAGAAATAGAACTAGAGCAATGAGAGAGAAATAGAACTAGAGCAATGAGAGAGAAATAGAACTAGAGCAATGAGAGAGAAATAGAACTAGAGCAATGAGTGAGAAATAGAACTACAGCAATGAGAGAGAAATAGAACTAGAGCAATGAGAGAGAAATAGAACTACAGCAATGAGAGAGAAATATAACTAGAGCAATGAGAGAGAAATAGAACTTGAGCAATGAGAGAGAAATATAACTAGAGCAATGAGAGAGAAATAGAACTAGAGCAATGAGAGAGAAATAGAAGTACAGCAATGAGAGAGAAATAGAACTAGAGCAATGAGAGAGAAATAGAACTAGAGCAATGAGAGAGAAATCGAACTAGAGCAATGAGAGAGAAATAGAACTAGAGCAATGAGAGAGAAATAGAACTAGAGCAATGAGAGAGAAATAGAACTAGAGCAATGAAAGAGAAATAGAACTAGAGCAATGAGAGAGAAATAGAACTAGAGCAATGAGAGAGAAATAGAACTAGAGCAATGAGAGAGAAATAGAACTAGAGCAATCAGAGAGAAATAGAACTACAGCAATGAGAGAGAAATAGAACTAGAGCAATGAGAGAGAAATAGAACTAGAGCAATAAGAGAGAAATAGAACTAGAGCAATGGGAGAGAAATAGAACTAGAGCAATGAGAGAGAAATAGAACTAGAGCAATGAGAGAGAAATAGAACTAGAGCAATGAGAGAGAAATAGAACTAGAGCAATGAAAGAGAAATAGAACTAGAGCAATGAGAGAGAAATAGAACTAGAGCAATGAGAGAGAAATAGAACTAGAGCAATGAGAGAGAAATAGAACTAGAGCAATGAGAGAGAAATAGAACTACAGCAATGAGAGAGAAATAGAACTAGAGCAATGAGAGAGAAATAGAACTAGAGCAATAAGAGAGAAATAGAACTAGAGCAATGAGAGAGAAATAGAACTAGAGCAATGAGAGAGAAATAGAATAATTCAAGGACGAGTTGTCCGGCCACCATAATATGAAACAAGTGTTGCAGACGCTATTGTGCTTCACCTGTTCTGAACCTAACTGTACCATCAGCTAAAGAATATTGACTGACTAAGGGCTATGCTATTCCTACGGGAATGTAAAGTCAGTTCTTTTGCAATACTGGTTGTTGAGGAAGGGGGGGGTGGGGGAGAGGGTCTCCCCCATTGCTGACTGAATAAGTATTTTATGTTATTTAGTTTATATGTATATAATACTAACAGTTATTGTATGTATTCTATACTGCGACTGTCGTCAAGTTTACACATTTTTATTCAAAATAATTTACTACAAGTTTACTAACAATTAAAAATATCGAAGATATTTAGCTAATAAATAAACTTGACTTCATTTTACAACTTTAATTTCTATCATTTCTATTAATTTCCCCTAAAAATATTCTTTGCGTCAAACTGATGTGAAACTAATTTAGAATTATAATCATAATCGGATTAATAATGAATAAATTATATCTTACTATATGGACATAGATAAACGTAACTTCAACACTCACATCAGATCACTAAATTGCATGCGTCTTCCCTAGTTTAATAGGTAAAATAAAATAAAAATTGTATACAAACAAAAATTTAACTAATATTTGTATAGTTTCTAAATTTATTATGATTTATAAAATTACCTTATGTTTTCAAGAAATGATTTACATTTTTTTTGTTTTTTTAAAAAGACAATTTTCTTTTCATCAAAAACAGGAAAATTTATATATTATCAAAATTCTGTCATTTCTCTAATATGAAATTATATGTACATACATACTCTATTGTTTTACTAAATCACATCCCCTGCAATTTGTCTCATCAGAGAAATGAGTGTCATCGGTGTTGTGAAAGTCTACGGTAGTTAAATACATAAAATGGCTGTGCGCTGGGCAATGTCATGACTAGGGCTGGGACAATAATGCTCTTAAAACTATAGATCTCAAAAATATCATAGACGAAACGAAGTAAAATGGTATCGAATACTACATACCGCTGGGTTAGAACGATTCAATACTCTTTAATTCTCTCCGTCTATAATATTTTCGGGATCTATAATTTTAAGAGCATATTGTCCCAGCCCTGATCATGACATTTATAACGGGGAAGAGAATTATGGTGGGGCCATAGAAGATTATGTATGGTCTTTTCCTTTCTTCAATTTCCCATATTGAAAAAATTGTATAAACTGCACGAAGAGAACCAATAACTTTAACCTCGATTACATATATTTATGAAATGATAACATATATAAAATTATTTGATTAATTTATATATAAATATGCATATTTGATGTTGATGTAATACAAGTTGAAAAGTTAAACCCCCGTGTACACGCTACGATAAATTATACCGATTTATCGTAATAAAGAGGTTGTTACAATTTATCAGTACGTGTGGACAGGAGATCGTAGCGATTTATTGAAGTTGGATTGTGTGATTGTTGCCAGCTGGCTCTATAAGAATCGTTTAATAAATTTATAAGAATCGTAACGATAAATTTGAACATGTGAACAGGGTTCCAAGAAATCGTTACAATCTAACTTAAAATATAATAAATAAATGCAGATAACCAATATGTTTCTTCCATGACGGTTAGTATAAAAACTAAAAATATTGGAGTAAAAATCATCCGATAAAATGTTACGATATTTGTGTTCAATAAATCGCTACAATTTATCGTAGCGTATAAACCCACCTTTAGAGAGTTAAGTTGCAGTTACAGCAACGTAATTGATCTAATAACAAATTTATTAAACTCTATATAACTTGCCAGAATTAACAAATATTCGATATTATTATTTTATACATTCATTCAGTCTATGTATGTACAGCAGTACCAGTCAGCAGAATATTGATCTGTACAGTCATTTACACTACAGAATTTCAACTCTTTTCATGTCTTATTCTATGTTTTGTGGACGGTTATCATGAGCACGGCAGTACACTGTAACTATGTCGTACCTAACCAGTTCTCCCAAACACTTGTACATTTTACGATCAATAGTTTGACCTCAATTATATTCAGTATATATATTAAATGCGATGTGAAAGAGAATAATTGTTATCACAATGTAACATAAACTCAAAATTGAAGTATTTTTTTAGGTTTTGAACTTTCGAATAGAATAATTTGGTGACCGGTATATTCCACCCTGGTATATTCCACCCCGGTAAATTCCACCCCGGTATATTCCACCCTGGTATATTCCACCCCGGTAAATTCCACCCCGGTATATTCCACCCTGCTATATTCCACCCCGGTAAATTCCACCTCAGTAAATTCCACCCCGGTATATTCCACCCTGGTATATTCCACCCTGGTATATTCCACCTCGGTATATTCCACCTTGGTATATTCCACCCCGGTAAATTCCACCTCGGTATATATCATCCCGGTATATTTCACCCTGGTATATTCCACCCCGGTATATTCCACTCTGGTATATTCCACCCTGGTATATTCCACCCCGGTAAATTCCACCTCGGTATATTCCACCCCGGTCTATTCCACCTGGTATATTCCACCCCGGTATATTCCACCCTGGTATATTCCACCCTGGTATAATCCACCCCAGTAAATTCCACATCGGTATATTCCACACCGGTATATTCCACGATAGTATATTCCACCTCGGTATATTCCACCCCAGTATATTCCACCCCGGTATATTCCACCCCAGTATATTCCACCCCGGAAAATTCCACCTCGGTATATTCCACCCTGGTATATTCCACCCCGGTAAATTCCACCTGGTTAGGTTAGGTTTTGTTAGTTATTAATATAAAATCAATTTTTAATATTATATATAATGCTAGGTAAATTGCATTTTCACTGCATCAAATTAAACCTTTTGCTGGCTAATCACAAGCTGTAAATTTTTCACTATAGACACATGTGACAAAACAGCAGAAAGAAAGATTGTGTGAACGCATTTATCAGTTGAGGTATTTAGATTTTCAATCTCGAGTTGATTTTCATCCCTATCGCCTTTACAACAGCGATATTGATTGTAAGGTGAGTTTATTTAGTACTTCTTGTTATATTTATATCATTTTGAATTTGGTATTTTAACTTCTTGTAAAAGTGGGGGTTTTTAACCGAAGAATTTTTTTACGTTTTTTTTTTTGACCAGGAAGTTTTCAATAGGGAGGTGACAGGGTTTTAAGACTGGGAGGTTATTGCCTTTTTACAATGAGAGATTTTGACCTCGGCGAATTTGGTCCTAGAATTCAAAACAGCAAGAGCGAAAATATTGAATGAGTTGTCTCTGCCATTTGATCCCTTCCACAGCTCATCCAACCATTGTTATAAGAGCATATACTGCAGTTTCATGTTAAAAAGGAATTAATATTGACTTGTTCATCACGTAAACTTTGGAATAAACTACCATATTAAAAAAATTTGTAATTCTATTAGGATAAAATTTAATTGACTTGAGCTATCTCTAAATATTGTCCAAATGTCTCAGGATATTGTCTGAGTTATTTTTTCATCGTTACGAATTATTTAACAAATAACAATCTAAAAATAAAATCTTAGAATTTTTATTGTCACCCAAATGAGCATTGTCACAGGGGTGGAATTTACCGGGGTGGAATTTACCGTGGTGGAATATACCGAGGTGGAATATACCTAGAACCGAACATTTTTTATTCATCATCAGGACAAGAATGGAAAACCTGGATCTAACAATTAATTTTATGACCAACTGTTGTATGTTGGATACCATCATTCTATTAATTTCCCTAGTGTGTTTATTTATTTATTTGGAGTCCGCATTCACACGACGGGTATTAAACACGAAAAAATATATAAATATTTCAGAAAGTTCATAATATACAACAATGGTTCGTGTATATATTTCCTCCTAATGAGTTTGTATAAAATGGAACAAAATAATACATTTACAATTTAATGGTGACGAAACTTCCCATTTTCTTATTTATATTCAGTATATATTTACTTTAAATGATTAATTCAAAAGGAATGTACATATTTCATTATACCTTGTCACATTGTAGGTGAATTATTTTGAAAAATAATTTATTGGAAGGGTAACTATAGCTAAAATTTGGGAAATAATTATGACCTTCCAAATGTTTCTCCATGACGATAATTATTATTTATTAAAAACCGTTATTATAACAATAAAAGGCGCTTTAACTACACAAATGTAGTAAAAATTACTACACATAAATCTCAAAGAAAATCATCTACCAGAAATAAAAAATGATATTAGGTTAAAAATTTTATATTAGATTATATTTCAGTTCAGTCTTGTTTGTTATAATGTGTATCATTGCAGCAAGGAATATCTCCTATGTTTCTATCTGGTACAGGTGTTCTGAAAGTCAGTGTTATATTGGGAAAAAAGTGAGTCAGAGGTTGTGAGGGGGGAATCTGAGGGAGGGGTGTATTTCTATATTGTCCAGAAGGTGCTTAGATTTAGGAGTATCTACTCCTATTTATACTCCACCGACCCAAATCACAACAGATATTCTTTGAGATTTATATGTAGTCATTTCCCTGAAGATGTAGTCATTTCTCTGTAGGTGTAGTCATTTCTTTGTAGGTGTAGTCATTTCTCTGTAGGTGTAGTCATTTCTTTGTAAGTGTAGTCATTTCCCTGTAGGTGTAGTCATTTCCCTGTAGGTGTAGTCATTTCCTTGTAGGTGTAGTCATTTCCCTGTAGGTGTAGTCATTTCTCTGTAGGTGTAGTCATTTATCTGTAGGTGTAGTCATTTATCTGTAGGTGTAGTCATTTCCCTGTAGGTGTAGTCATTTCTCTGTAGGTGTAGTCATTTCTCTGTAGGTGTAGTCATTTCTCTGTAAGTGTAGTCATTTCTCTGTAGGTGTAGTCATTTCCCTGTAGGTGTAGTCATTTCCCTGTAGGTGTAGTCATTTCTCTGTAGGTGTAGTCATTTCCCTGTAGGTGTAGTCATTTCCCTGTAGGTGTAGTCATTTCTATGTAGGTGTAGTCATTTCTCTGTAAGTGTAGTCATTTCTCTGTAGGTGTAGTCATTTCTTTGTAGGTGTAGTCATTTCTCTGTAGGTGTAGTCATTTCTTTGTAAGTGTAGTCATTTCACTGTAGGTGTAGTCATTTCCCTGTAGGTGTAGTCATTTCCTTGTAGGTGTAGTCATTTCCCTGTAGGTGTAGTCATTTCTCTGTAGGTGTAGTCATTTATCTGTAGGTGTAGTCATTTATCTGTAGGTGTAGTCATTTCCCTGTAGGTGTAGTCATTTCTCTGTAGGTGTAGTCATTTCTCTGTAGGTGTAGTCATTTCTCTGTAAGTGTAGTCATTTCTCTGTAGGTGTAGTCATTTCCCTGTAGGTGTAGTCATTTCCCTGTAGGTGTAGTCATTTCTCTGTAGGTGTAGTCATTTCCCTGTAGGTGTAGTCATTTCCCTGTAGGTGTAGTCATTTCTATGTAGGTGTAGTCATTTCTCTGTAAGTGTAGTCATTTCTCTGTAGGTGTAGTCATTTCCCTGTAGGTGTAGTCATTTCCCTTTAGGTGTAGTCATTTATTCGTAGGTGTAGTCATTTTTCTGTAGGTGTAGTCATTTCTCTGTAGGTGTAGTCATTTCTCTGTAGGTGTAGTCATTTCTCTGTAGGTGTAGTCATTTCCCTTTAGGTGTAGTCATTTCTTCGTAGGTGTAGTCATTTTTCTGTAGGTGTAGTCATTTCTCTGTAGGTGTAGTCATTTCTCTGTAGGTGTGGTCATTTCTCTGTAGGTTTAGTCATTTCTTCGTAGGTGTAGTCATTTTTCTGTAGGTGTAGTCATTTTTCTGTAGGTGTAGTCATTTCTCTGTATGTGTAGTCATTTCTCTGTAGGTGTAGTCATTTCCCTGTAGGTGTAGTCATTTCTCTGTAGGTGTAGTCATTTCTCTGTAGGTGTAGTCATTTCTCTGTAGGTGTAGTCATTTCATCGTAGGTGTAGTCATTTCATCGTAGGTGTAGTCATTTCCCTGTAGGTGTAGTCATTTCTTCGTAGGTGTAGTCATTTCCCTTTAAGTGTAGACATTTCTTCGTAGGTGTAGTCATTTCCCTTTAGGTGTAGTCATTTCTTCGTAGGTGTAGTCATTTCCCTGTAGGTGTAGTCATTTCCCTGTAGGTGTAGTCATTTCTCTGTAGGTGTAGTCATTTCTTCGTAGGTGTAGTCATTTCTCTGTAGGTGTAGTCATTTCCCTGTAGGTGTAGTCATTTCTCTGTAAGTGTAGTCATTTCTCTGTAAGTGTAGTCATTTCTCTGTAGGTGTAGTCATTTCCCTTTAGGTGTAGTCATTTCTCTGTAGGTGTAGTCATTTCCCTGTAGGTGTAGTCATTTCCCTGTAGGTGTAGTCATTTTTCTGTAGGTGTAGTCATTTCTCTGTAGGTGTAGTCATTTCTCTGTAGGTGTAGTCATTTCTCTGTAGGTGTAGTCATTTCTCTGTAGGTGTAGTCATTTCTCTGTAGGTGTAGTCATCTCTCTGTAGGTGTAGTCATTTCTCTGTAGGTGTAGTCATTTCTCTGTAGGTGTAGTCATTTCTCTGTAGGTCAAGTCATTTCTCTGTAGGTGTAGTCATTTCTCTGTAGGTGTAGTCATTTCTCTGTAGGTGTAGTCATTTCCCTGTAGGTGTAGTCATTTCTCTGTAGGTGTAGTCCATTCCCATGTAGGTGTAGTCATTTCCCTGTAGGTGTAGTCATAGTACTCTGCGTTGATACCACTGCTTAAAGCAGTGGTATCAACGCAGAGTACTCTTAAGACTTTAATTAAAATTAATAACAATCGAACTATTACTAGTTTATTACCGAAACATTAATATTCTAATCTAGGACTTTTTGTTGACCCCATTGTATAGATAGACGGAAATAACAATATCAATAGGTCGGGGTTAATAATTCTTCTATTTTGATATATGCGTAATCTAGATATAATAGTAACATATTCTTTTCCCTAATCACTTTCATGGTTACGATTTTGCGCATTCTTGTCCAAAGGCTTAAAGTTCCGTCCTCTAATGTAAGAGGTCATCAAATTTCTCATAATACCTAAGTACATTTCGTCGGAATAACATCAATCATATCCACAATTGTTATTAATTTCCAACCAGCAACACCGCTCACATTATTAAAAAACAAGGCAAGGTATATAGTTTTTCCTATTGCTGATATTCGAAAATACTATATTTAGTGGGGACTTCCAGTCAGTCTGTCATGATTTTAATGGCTCGGTACATACATATTTTTTACTGTGTACAGAAATTCAAAACAAAGAGAACTATTTAATATTTACGTAGGTAAATCAGACTTTGGAGTTACTTTGCCAAAACTTTAGTTACACCACCCGAAATATATGAACACAACTGCAGATAGTACCTATTTCAATACATGATGAATGTAACCACACATGCATATCAATAATAACAAAACACAAATGATCGTCAATGAGAAGAGAAAGCGACATCATACGGACAGACATTGCATCAATTATTGTCTGTTAGGAGTTTGGACTATTTTATACAATATCTATGGTGATATCTTCCATAGAAATAATTTACAAACATTATATTTGTGACTACTGAATATAATGTTCCAATAGTAATTAATACATTCAGAAACTATGATTGAATCACTAATCAATTTGAGGTAATTAAAATAGACATCACTGATTTAAAAAGTCTCATTAACACAAACAAACAGTTTAATATATTACAGCTATACAACTTTCGATAGTTTAGTTTTTGTTCTCTTTATCATCAAAGTATTTACTAAAGTCAATAGGCTTATCATAGCCCATTATTCTGCCGTAGTGATCCATGTCTTGAAAGGTCTCCATATCCACAAACAGAGGCTTCTTGTTGACAATGAAGGTGGTGAACATATGGGGAGTATCTGGCACAGTCACATCGCTTGGTTTGAACTCAATCTGTGGTGGGAAAAGAACGACAATGCTAAATCTTAAGGTCCTCTTCTGAATGAAGAACTTAACTTATGTATTAATAGTTTCCATTATATTTGGTGTTATAAATTATGATTAGTCATGTCATTTTAGGTCTGTAATTATTTTAACACATTTTGCTTCATTGTGTAAAATATCTCACAACATTTAAAAAAAAACTCTCCCAAATCATAATTTTCCTTTACTTTTATGATCCAAGAAAAAAGTTTGGCCGTAAAAGTAAAATAAAAAAAAGGTTCAGACCGTAAAAGAAAAGAGATCCCAAGCTATAGCTTGCATTGGGAAAAAATATAACAGCTTATAAAATTCTCAAGTACCGTCAACTGGGGCTATATGAAAACAACGGGGCTATTTGAAATCACGAATTTTTTTCATGAATTCAATTTATCATAATATTTCTGATTTTTTTTTTAGATTTCTAGTTATATAAGTTAATAAACCATAAACTAATGAATCTATAAAAAAAGTGAGACATGTAAGAAACGATTAAAAAGTTTATTATTCAATTTTTTGTGAAAAGTTATTAAGGTAAATTTGTGATACCGTAATTTTTTTTCTAAATGCTAATGACGCTCCTGCAAAAACTACTAAAGCCACAAAACCAGGATTTTGATATCATCTTCTATAGAAAAAAGTAACATTTTGAGTTGTGAATGAGGATCTGCCTTGCTTGTAGTGGCAAATTCTTGACAATAGTTTGTCATGAAGCTATTTGAAACATCTAACTGACACTGACAGAACATCCTCCTCAAATGAGCAGCTGCCTCAGATGATGTTGTCAATGACTACCTTAATAGCCTACAGACAACATTGGATGGAGCGCCTCCTGGAAACATCATCAATTATGATGAAACAAATTTGACAGACAACCCCAGGTCCAAAAAGATGATTTTTCAAAGAAGTAAGCATGCAGAAAGAACAATGAGCATGACTAAGTCTACATCTATCAACCTCTAGGGATATGTAAGGAAGATGGGCGAAGTAAAACATCTAGTTTCAATGCCATGGTGGGCATTTCCAAGCCTTCTCATTTCACTAATATCAGAATTGGAGGATAAGTGGCCTCGATTAAGGGATAGTAGCTACTTTTCTTACTTGTGGCATTCACCCCTTTGCTCTCGCAGCTGTACTTATAAAAAGGAGGCATGAGGAAAACCAACCAGCAGAAGATGTCAGCCAAACACTACTGTTATATTTGAAAGAAACACGAGCAAACAGTGTGAAACCCAGAACACCTTGATGAAAGCGTATCAATGTTCCAGCAGGAGCCAGTGTTTCTTTGGCTGATTTAGGCAGTGTTTCTTTGGCCGTCCTCAGTCATCTTCCACTGCCACCACCAGTAGTCCTCAGGTTTCATCTGAAATCCTAGTTCACTCAAAATACACTGAATAGTGAGCACAGCCTTAGTGGAAGAAGAGAGTGATGATGATGCATTCCGAGATGCTAGTGACGAAGATTGTAGCAAACAAAATATCATCTATGATAAAGATCAATTTAACAATTAGCTACTTTGTTAGGTAGGCAAGTAGATACAGTACCTGCAAACTGTATTGTTATTAGGTATTAAGGATGCCATATTATGCTACAATGTTGTAAACTGCATTGTTACTATTGTTGGTACCTTGGTAAACCACAAATATTCATTTAGTCCGGTTTAATTCTATTATTTCATAATAGCCCCACTGTTTTCAGATAGCCCCACTATTTCATTTAGCCCCATTTACGTTTCATATAGCCCCCTTTTTCACGTGTTTCATATAACCCCTATTGTATGTGTGCTTTTTTTCTTTTTTCAAAATATTACCATACTTAATTCAGTAAACATTTTGAGTTGTTTTTTTCGTTAAAAGAACAGAAAAAGGTTGGTCTTTTTGTTCACATCAAGCTTTAAGGTAAATTGCACCTGATGATTTAATTATTTACAATTTAATGGAAAATTTACAGTTTTTTTATTTCATATAGCCCCGTTTGACAGCAGCTATAGCTACATCCAACCTTCATACGATATTCAATGGATGATAATTCTAAATTGACATTTAATAATAAATATATGTTATCCATTATTTTTAATTTGAGATAAAAGTTACTTGACCATTGAATTGATATTATCAGAGTAAACAACTCACGACTTTCTCTCTGAGGAAGAAGGACAAAGTCGTCGCTTTGTAGATGTCCTTAGTCTGGTCGTATTGGAGCTTGAAGACGTACTTTCTTGTGAACATGTGAATCAAGGCAGGAGTAACAAAGGTGAACATACCAATGAGTGTGCTGAACGACAGCAGCAACCCCATGCTAGAGCCAAGGTACTGTAACATATCTGGGTATTAGCTACTACAATATTACCAGTGAAAGCTTTAAAGACAAATCATTTAGAGCACTAACTAATTATCAGAGGTTAAAAGACCAAGAGAAACTAAAGTATCAGTTATTTCTAAAGACTGAACTTCATGGAATTTCCTATCATGACTTTACAAAATATATTCAGTTGATTCACAACATTTATTTCATTCTCACATTGATAATAACAGGCTGAATGGAAAGTCCAATAAGAGTAGTGCCCAGAGAAAACGATTTGACAAGTTTGACTTGACTGCTGAGTAGTCCACTGTAAATTTCCTTCCAAGAACCTCCTCCGATGTCTTGAGAACTAAAAAGAAGAGCTTTGATAAGAAGTTTGTAATTTACAACTAACAATATATGTTGTAACAATAATAGGTAAATCACAAACAGTTTCAGGACCATCAAATAACACAAAATTTGAAAAAGTGAACACAATAAAAAATTAGAAAAAGTAATAGCTACTTTTCAAACCTAGAGAGGAGGTTTACTTACACAAGGTTTTCTGATTCACGCCTTTTCTCTTCTG
>CANNZV010003002.1:0-76631 GCA_947561585.1 Caprella mutica
GTAGGTTCTTAATATTTCCACTTATTTGAAATCACGACAATTTCATATATCGTGGCTACTGATTATCAAGAGAAGATATGACTAATTTAAATTAGATATGACTAATTTAAATTAGATATGACTAATTTAAATTAGATATGAATAATTTAAATTGGATAAGGATAATTTGAATTAGATATGGATAATTTAAATTAGATATGACTAATTTAAATTAGATATGACTAATTTAAATTAGATATGAATAATTTAAATTAGATATGAAAATTTAAATTAGATATGAATAATTTTAAATAGATATGAATAATTTAAATTAGATATGGATAATTTGAGTTAGATATGAATAATTTAAATTAGATATGGATAATTTAAATTAGATATGGATAATTTAAATTAGATATGTATAATTTAAAATAGATATGAATGAATTAAATTAGATATGAATAATTTGAGTTAGATATGAATAATTTAAAATAAATATGGATAATTTAAATTAGATATGAATAATTTAAATTAGATATGTATAATTTAAAATAGATATGAATGATTTAAATTAGATATGAATAATTTGAGTTAGATATGAATAATTTAAAATAGATATGGATAATTTAAATTAGATATGGATAATTTAAATTAGATATGTATAATTTAAATTAGACACGGATAATTTAAAATCGATATAGGCTAATTTAAATTAGATAAGGATAATTTAAATTAGATATGCATAATTTAAGTTAGACACGGATAATTTAAAATCGATATAGGCTAATTTAAATTAGATAAGGATAATTTAATTTAGATATGGATAATTTAAATTAGATATGGATAATTTAAATTAGATATGTATAATTTAAAATAGATATGAATGATTTAAATTAGATATGAATAATTTGAGTTAGATATGGATAATTTAAATTAGATATGGATAATTTAAATAGATATGGATAATTTAAATTAGATATGCATAATTTAAGTTAGACACGGATAATTTAAATCGATATAGGCTAATTTAAATTAGATAAGGATAATTTAATTTAGATATGGATAATTTAAATTAGATATGGATAATTTTGGCCTCAATCATCTTCAATATATTTGCTGATAATACACTTAAAGTAACTCTTTACATTACTGAATTCTATCTACCAGCATAATTGTAAAAAGTCAGATTCCAATAATATATTAGTTTCATTAAGGTAGAAGTTGCGGGAGATATCAGGAAAATAGCAATTACATTTAAATATGATCATTGGATTATATTGATTGTAAAGAGAGTACGATATATCATTAGCGTCTTTTAATGGGCCTTTACCCTATTTATTTATACTGTTAGGGATCTCCGTGAAGCCTTGTACTTTACCGGGCGTTAGCATTTATTAATTGTTCATAACGTTAGTTATTTGAAGTTATAAAAAAGGGCGCTATAAGTAAAAATTGAAAAAAAAATTCCTTCCATACTAAGGTCGGTACTTTTAAATCTAGGTCTTAATCTATGTATACTTTTCATTTACGGTAGAAATAGTATGTACAAAGGATATGTTAATTTATATTTTATAAGATTTTATATTAGCATTTTAATTTGTGTTCACATGTTCTCCTTGACCTGGTCACTCTAGTCGATAAAAGTGCGCAGTATACGTACATGTTCCGGTGAAAACACCTGCTAGTACTTGTTATGTGTAATTCACACAGCCTGTATAATTCACACAGCCTGTGCTGGCTGTGCTATTCAGTCAGCCTGTGTAATTCAGTAAGCCAGTGTAATTCAGTAAGGCTGTGTAATTCAGTCAGCCTGTGTGATTCAGTCAGCCTGTGTATTTTACCAGCATGAAAAATCACACATGAGGGTAAAACACACATGAGGGTAAACACACATGAGGGTAAAACACACATGAGGGTAAAACACACATGAGGGTAAAACACACATGAGGGTAAAACACACATGAGGGTAAAACACACATGAGGGTAAAACACACATGAGGGTAAAACACACATGAGGGTAAAACATGCATGAGGGTAAAACACACATGAGGGTAAAACCCACATGAGGGTAAACCATACAAGAGGGTAAAACACACATGAGGGTAAACACACATAAGGGTAAAACACACATGAGGGTAAACACACATGAGGGTAAAACACACATGAGGATAAACACACATGAGGGTAAAACACACATGAGGGTAAAACCCACATGAGGGTAAAACATACATGAGGGTAAAACACACATGAGGGTAAACACACATGAGGGTAAAACACACATGAGGGTAAAAAACACATGAGAGTAAAACACACATGAGGGTAAAACACACACGAGGGTAAAAAACATACATAGCGGTAAAACACACATGAGGGTAAAACACAAAGGGGGTAAAACACATGAGGGTAAACACACGAGGGTAAAACACACATGAGGGTAAAATACACATGAGGGTAAAATACACATGAGGGTAAAATACACATGAGGGTAAAACATACATGAGAGTAAAATTCCGAACACAGACAAGGTATACGTTTGCACCGGAACAGTGTGTTCATATGTACGTGATTGTTTTCACTGCAGGTGTACGGGCCCTTCTTCCAACCGAATATAACGGCTGGTTCTGGTCCTCCCTCAGATAGTTAGTGTGGTAGTTGTGGTAGCTGTTAGATACTGGTGTGCTGTGAACATTAACACCGTGTCAACCGTAAGTAAGGTTTAACATTTCTTTTTTTAGCATTCTGATATTTTTCTAATTTTGAAGGATTGGAAAAAATTATTTGAAACTACTAAACCTTCATTTTAGTTTCACGGTCGAAATAGGTTTGAAAAAAGTAAGATCTGTAATTTTATTTTTCGTTCAATGTTTTAATTTATGTTTATAGGATTCAACATTATAATGAATAACGGACGCTTTTGTTTGAAATGAGTAGAAAATATTCTTCTAGTTGATAAGTAAAGAGAATAGATCGTATTTCAATTAAAGCAAGTTTGAACATTTTACCGCTTATAGTTTTCGTGTTATTAGCATGCATCCTTATATCATTTATGCATTTATTCCACACGTTGCTGTTTTATTGTCAAAATGTTACGGCTTTTACCACTGAAATCATTTCGTTCTGTTGGTGACCATTTTCGATAATTTGGTCGATTTGACTCAGATTTTAATAAATGTGACGTTTTTAATTGAAAATTATGGTATTAAAAATTATCCGGACATTATTTTGAATGAAGATCTTTATAGAGATCTTATTATTTTGATTTTATAAAAATAATGTATCTTGCTTCAAACCGATTTTAGCCTTCAATCTAAAATAGTATAAAATAGTGTATTTTTACATCGGCTCGTTACTTGTTTTTCGGACACCCTCTCTCGTATTTTAGAACACAATCTTTAATTGGTGGTTCATCTGAATATATCAAAATAAATAGAATAATTAAATTTCTTCAATATTCAAATGTTAATTCTTATTTTCGATTTTAAAATCATAATTTTTGTGTTTTTGATTTTTTATTCATCTTTGATTTTGTTGGATGACGAAACAATTTTTCAAAATTCAGTGTTAATTTTTCCAAATTAATAATTACGCTTTGACATCGTTTTTAAATACTTTTTAGTTGATTTTGTTTCATTTTAAACTTTTCATCTTTTTTATATAAGTTCTTCAATTTTTAAAAATTAGAATATAAAAATTGTAATACTAATATGTTCGATAATATATTTCGATCAAGTAATATTATCTATCAGAAATATACTTTATTGAAATGTATTGAATTTCTATTTTTTATATACGTGTGAGAAGCTTTTGTTTGGTTTTTTAAAATTGTTTTTCCCTGGGTACAGGTGACGTTAGTACCTACTCGTGTACCTGGCATTCTAAACAGATGTTCATTTTATCTAACTGCTAGTTTTTTATTCATGATACCTGCAGGTATCATGAATAAAAATTAATTTCTTCATTTGAACCAAACGATAACTTGGAACGTATAAAATACGAATTTATACATAAAAGTGAAAGAATTTGAACGAGCCACAAGCGCACTAATTTTTTCAATGATTCGTTTCACAAAATATTCATTATATTTAAATATTATTAAAGAAAATGTAAGGTATGACATTGATTTGTATACATGAAAATAATCTTCCAGATTTATAATATATAATATTCATACTAACTGATGATATTTTGATATAATTTATCTGATACTTTAGATTTTTCATTTTAAAACTATTAACATTATTTTTTTTTTCTCAGAACGCATCAAAGATGCCCAGCATCCAGATCTTCCTCGTCTTCTTGGCGGCATCCTCTGCCGTGGCCTACAGAAAAGGTCATGGAAGATGTCCTTCCCCAAACCCAGCTTCGAGTTTCGGATCAGATGTGGACACCGTAATGGCTCAGGTTAGCCAAACTGATATCATTTATAATGTGTCTGTTACTGAAAAAAACTATGATTCTATATGAAAGAAACTTTTCAATGAGTTCATTTCAACGAATTAGTTTTCCATCCGTGCTAAAACTCTTCCTACCCACCAATATGAGTAAAAATATTAATTATTCAACCTATAGTAGAGTACTTTTAACTAAGTTTCTTTTTCTTCAGCTTGAGGAAATTGGACCTATGTATCTGATGTTCAGAAATGGTTTCGATGTCGAAAAAACCACTACTTGCATCTCTCTGAAAGTATCCAACACAACAACTACCTATGACTATTCCGCCTATTACGGGTTAGTAAATTAATACTTACAATGAATGCAAATACACAAAAAGAAACAACTCTTTCTTTTTAGGTAGCTAAATCACATCATCTCTCTATTTTTTTACAGGACAGGAAAGAAGGAAATAAATGGTGGAGAGGTCATCACCTTGCCTGATGCTGTTAATCCATCAAATATCAAAGTTCATTTGATGGCACTCCCCGGATCAGGTAAATTATCATAAAATACTGATGATGAATCGAAAAACACTACCTACAATATTTGAACATTTTGTCCAGACTCATTTCTCCGCATGTAGAGGATCTATTTGGCGACCTTTTGATTCTTTACACAATTTGCCATTTAATTTGATTCACCAAGCAATGTATCAAACTACTTATTAGCAAATTCTGTGAATAAAGAGAAAAGAATATTCTTTTTGCAGTGTTCAACATTTACCACCCAACTGATGGAGTTGCTGGACTTCATTTCTTCTACCAAGATGATCTTATGGTCATGGCCCGTTCTTGCAGACAGAATGACCCACGTCACTATTTGGGTAAGCTGTTACTACCATTTAATAAAATGTAAAGGATTTATTCGAAGATGTCATTGACCATTCAAGTCGTTTACAACTTAACAAGAACCTTTTATTTCTTTTCAGAATCATACTACGTGTTCGTGAAGTTAAATTATGCACCATACAATTCTATCAATCCCGATTGCATCAAGGCCGAAGCTCAGAAGATTGTGAGTCACGACTTCTATGACACTGGATACTGTGGCGCCTAAATTAAGACACACAACCGTCTTTTCATTCCTGTTAAATACTTGTAATCATGTCATCATCATAATGTACTTATATATATTAAGAGGGCTATATTTTTAAGAGGTTGTTTTATTCTCCTAAATTGATATAACTTTAAGGTTATATTTGTAAGAATATTAATGCGATTTGTTGAATTTAAACTGATTCAGCTCGACAATTTTATTATTTAATCATAAGTAAATTTTTTTATATATTAATTTAATCTAGCCGTGTGAATAACGGAACAAAATACAAAATTGCTACGGCATATTATGAAGGAAGGTTTTATTTGTTTCGCGATGGTATGAGAAACATTTGGAAGGTTATCTATTCTATTTTGAGACCGAATACTAAGAATATCTCTACTAGTTTTGAGTTAGGTCAGGGTGCTGAGATTTTTAGGGATTTTATCAGTTTGCCTAATAATTCAAATGAATATCCGATACATATAGGAACTTAGTGTCTATTGAAAGGTAACTTTGTTATATTCCTACATTTTCTGATGCAAACTTTCTCCTAAGTCGTACTATTTCACAAAAGTGACGATGAGTTAAATTTGAGCAATTAAAGGCTAATTTCCTATTCAATTTTAATTCATTGTGTGAGAAACCTATTTAGAGTTTCAGAAATAAATCATACGATAGCCCAATCTCAGTGACTTTGTTTTTCGCAGTGTTACTATTTTTTAAGAAAGCCTTTAATACTGTATCTCACTATTATCTTGTTTCATAGTGTTTTATCATGAATTGTAAGAGGTATATCACTGTTATGGTTTTGTATATCTAGTCCTAGTGTATCGTTGTCAGTGTATCTTTGCAAATGGATTGATTCATGAAAACGGGAAGTAACATGTGGTGTACCTCAAGGTAGTACTGAGGGTTCTTTTCTATTCCTTATGTTCATAAATTATTATTTCAAATTCTTCTAATATTATTTTGATTCACTCTTTTTTCTTATGACTTCATATATCTTTGAACAGTAGTTAGTTTAGTATATATTCATAATGATCTTTAACAGAGAACTGATTCTTAAAAGTAACCAGCTTCAATCAAATAGAATTATGTTCAAGATTTCTAAAAAAAATATGTACTATTCTCCTATCATCTCCAATGCTTCAAAGTTCATCCTGTCAACAAATATTTTTACATCTCTTAACTATAAACTTGTTTCATTATTTACCAAATGGAATAGAAATGTGGTATCCATCTTGCATAAAAAACTTTCTGAGTAGTGAAGAGTGCACATTTTTTGGCTCGATAAATTTAATTTGATAAACTTGACATCTTGAAACTGGTTAATATCATAAAGGGCCGTACACACGCTGGGTTTTTGAGTCTTTCAACCAGACTTTTTGCTAAGCTCCTCCTACTTTTTCCACGAGAATATAAGAAAAAATGAAATAATTATTATATATTTTAGTTGGTATCCATGATACCTGCAGGTATCATGGATATCAACTAAATTAATTCTGTTCTGTTATTATAGGATAAAAATATTTTCCTTGAAATTTAATCTGTCTGATTGGCTTCAGATTTGTAGTCATTTCAACTACAAACTCTATTTTACACGATATATTTTTCGAGTTAATGGGAATAATGTTTTTTACACATAAAAGGCGAATTTAAGGTAAAATTTTAGATAATTTTTTTAACGAATACTTCATTGATCGGAATGAAGTTTGAAATACGTAATGAAGATATTCAAAAATATTGTTTTCTTAAATCTAATGTAAATTTTCGAACGTAATAATATTTTATGGTATGGTTTGATTTGCCCTAAAATTTTCTCATTTATTTATTTACTATTTATATCATGAATAATAGGATATAAGTGTTTTAAATTTGAAGACAATCAAGGCTATATGAAAAACTACCTATTTTATAGTAAAAATAAGTACAGTATATATTTTGTCTCTATCAAACCTGGCCAGAGGGGGGGGGGGGGAGGCTAGCACCCCCCCCCCCCCAAATCGGACCACTAACCTAACCTTAGGTGCACTATATCTCTTTATATTTCTATCATATAGATATTTTATTAATAAAAAAGTAATGAAAATTAATAAAATTGAATTAGACTATTTATAACGACCGTGGGTTTTTTGAACTGGGTCTTTTTTTGCTTGGGGGTTCTTGTCCGGGGGTTATTTGTCCGGTTTTTTTTTACACGAGATTTTATTTGTTCGGGGGGTATATTGCACGGGGGGTTTTTGACCGTGGGTTTTTTTTTTGCACGGGGGGTTATTGTTCTGTCACCGTTTTGAGGACAGTGTGTAATTGCTTCTTCAATGATCAGCGAAAACGCAGATGATCATGTTCGCAAATTCAAAGATAATTCTCGATTCATTATCATGCAAAAACTGTTATGTTTATAATTATTTAATACATTGAGTTATTGATTAATTTGTAATGATAATTGTGTGTACCTATATTTGAGTAGTATAATAAAATCATTATTTAAAATTATTTTTCCATGATCCAAAATAATTTACTTATTCACAACAAATAAAATATTAGTTAGGTGTCGAAACATCAAACTTCACAAAATTCATGGTAATATAATATTGGCCTTGTTTTGAAGTGCTGTAAAAGGAAACATCTCAGTCCGTACCTACAGTTGTCCATACCACATCACAATTTGTATTTGTAAAAAATTGGCCATTCATAACGTCAGACAAAAGAGCAGCTATAGTTGGATTCCGCTATTGCAAAGATACTGTCAATTGCGAGAGCGACCGTCTTGAAATCATTGACCAATGATTTCAAGTAATCCAAACGTAATCGAAAGAAGATTAGGAGAAACCCATAAAAATATAAATTAGGTAGCTAGCTAAAGCAGCTAATCTGAGTCCCAGAACCATGAGACGACTCGTCCACAAGGACCTGAAAATGTACTCTTTGATCCTTCAAAAGAAAGTGAAAATGTTTGGAAAGAAGCAAACTTCTTTCTGGTGAGACAGTTTTGTCATCTTCACAGTTAAATTTGCTCATAATCGAAGAAAAGACCGAATAAATGGAATGAATGTCATACATATTCCTTATAATCAAAACCCGTGTACCAAACCATGAGACCAGCTTCTAAAGATAGCACGTAAATAAATAAAGCACGTAATAAAGATAGCACATAGATAAAGAAAGCACGTAAATAAAGATAACACGTAAATAGAGATAGCACGTAAAGATAGTACATAGCTAAAGATAGTACATAGCTAAACATTATAGCCCGTAGATAAAGAAAGCACGTAGATAAAGAAAGCACGTAGATAAAGATAGCACATAGCTAAACATAGCCCGTAGGCAAAGATAGCACGTAGATAGAAATAACATATAACATAGCTAAAAATAGCACATAGCTAAAGATAGCACATAGTTAAAGATAGCACATAGCTGAGGATATCATGTAGCTAAAGATTGCACTATGCACATAGCTGCAGATTGCACATAGTTAAATATTGAACATAGCTATAGATAGCACATAGCTGCAGATTGCACATAGCTGCAGATTGCACATAGGTAATGATAGTACATAGCTAAACATAGCCCGTAGGCAAAGATAGCACTTAGATAAAAATAGCACATAACAAAGCTAAAAATAGCACATAGCTAAGGATAGCACAAAACTAAGGATAGCACATAGCTATAAAGATAGCACATAGCTAAAGAAAGCACATAGCTAAAGATAAGATAACACATAGACAGAGATCACTCTCCGTACTAACGAAGTCTAGGTTCTCTATACTGGACTAGCTTCAACGAAGGAATGAAACTGCGTCCACACATAAGCAATGTTGCCGGTCGCTCAGAAAAGATTTTAAAGGCTTAAATGCAAAAACTGGACTAATGGTTTGGAAAATTTGAAAATGAGAAATATAAACAAATTTGATTGCTTTCCAGAACATGTAGAATAATTTAGTTTTCGATTCTATTGTTTCACAAACAATTTTACATCATGTTGGATCTCTTCAAACTCTAAAATTATTTTTATCCAGTTTGAAAAACTAATTTACGAAATGTTTGATAGTGTGTACGTGGCATTAGTTAAATCATTTGTAGGTATCTTTCTTTGAAATGTTTTACCAAGATCAGGAAGACACTTGAGAAACATATTTAAGAATAAATAAATATTTGTCTCCATTTTCTCTATTTTTTTCCATTTAACAAAATGATCCCAAATAGTTCTAAAACAAATTCTGAAATCAATAAAGAATATATAGTATGTCATTTTTTATAATGCAATTTGTATAATTGCCACTGCAAAAATACGGAAGGTTATGTACTGGTCGGCGATATTTTTCGTTGTCTTCGCAAAAATACGGAAGGTTGTGCTTTGATCGGCATTTATTCGTAATCTTGTTATTATAAATTATTTGTAATCTTGTTATTCGCATAACTCAAAAATATTAGAACTAAAGGTTATCAATAATTTAAAAGTATTCAACCAAAGGCGATCGGGTCAAAGGTCAAGGTTATCAATAATTTAAATAGTATTCAACCAAAGGCGATCGGGTCAAAGGTCAAGGTTATCAATAATTTAAAAAGTATTCAACCAAAGGCGATCGGGTCAAAGGTCAAGGTTATCAATAATTTAAAAAGTATTCAACCAAAGGCGATCGGATCGAAAGTCAAGGTTCAAAAAAGGATTAAATGGTTTGGAATGGCGGCGAAGGTATGTGCTTTACGAGTCAATGCATTTGACATCTTTAAAATTATTATTTCTCTCCAGTTCCACTATTTACAGAATGATACAAATTATCTAAAGTGAATTTGATCGAGTCAATTCACCGAAAAATATTTTTTCCACTTGAATAAAAAGACTATTCAGACTATAAGTTGATTGAAAAAAGTGTTTTATTATTTCATTTAGATCAGTGTAATACACGATATTTATTAAATAACCTTCTTATAATCTTCTTCCGCTCATTTTTTTTATAAATAATCACAAAATTAAACTTTGCTATTATTCTACCTTACGTTTTTGGCGAATCTTACTTTCTGAGTTTTATTAACGTGAATTAAATGGTCCCGCAAACTATTAGCTTTTCTTATAAAGTTCTTTCATGCCCTTAACTAAAAACATACAATACTCATTAAACTATTTAAGTTGAGACATGAAGGGCAAGTCCCAAGTTATCGGACATACCAACATTTTCGATCACATCACATTCGATCCTGCATTCACTTCACCTGTTTTGTTAGGTGGCTCAGTAATTAATTCGGTTGATACAGTTAAGTTTTTGGGTACCAACTTGGATAGAAAAGTAAATTTTGGTTTGCATGTTGACAGTAGTTCATTGAAGGTCTCACATTCACTTGGTATATTGAATAAGATTAGAAATGAGGTTCCTCTTTGAGTACTCAAATCAATATATTTCTCTTTGATTCATCCCTATTTAAACTTTTCGATTGAGGCTTGGTTTGGGGCACCCGATTATATTAGAAATAAGATTAGGGTTTTGCAGAGGAGATCAATTAGATACGTGTATGGACTTGGTTTTATGGAACATACTGGTGAATTCTTTCAAAACCTGAAGTTATTGTCCTTAGACGAGTTGTATGAGTATTCAGTAGGTGTTTACATGTATAGAGTTTTTAATTCTGAATCATTTGATGTTTCACTCCGTAATACACTGGTAACTTTTCAGCAAACTCATGATCATTCAACTAGATATAGAGATGATTATGTTGTACCTAGATATAGGAAAACCAATTCTAAGTCTTCAATAAAGCATACCGGTGTTAAGATATGGAATAATATACCGTTTCATATTAGAGATTGTCCAAATTTAATAGCTTTTAAGGGAGTCTTTACAATATATCTGTTGAGGCAGGAGTCTTCATAACGATTTAAAATTTATAGTTCTATGTTTCTGATATTGTATGTGATTTTTTTGGCTTAACGTTTTAATTTTTTTAAAATATTTTTCTATTATTTTTGAATGATTATACGTTGTACAATTTATGTGAAAATAGGTTGCCCCAGAAGCTAGTCGCTTTTTTGGGCCATAATATGTTCCTTTGTGTCTGTGACAGCCCGAGCACAGTCATATTTATAAGGGCGTATTATGTTTATAAATAAATAAATAAGAAAAATTATATGATATAGAATTTTAACTAGTATAATTATTATATATCTCTTTCTCACAAGATCGAAAATTTGAAACTGTTCGATAACTCGGAACTAACCCCTAATATTTTCGATAAATATAACAATGGATTCCAATACAATTAGTGTACTGTATTTACGATGTAATGGGGAAAAATGTCAGAAAAACTGTATTGGGCAAGTTCCGAATTATCGGTCAGTACTACATCTACGGTCATATGAGAAAAACAAATATAAAAATTGTTATTATTACACAGTGCTATCTATTACTTCTGCAAATCCGGGTTTGCAGAAGTAATAGATAGCACTGTGTAATAATAATAATTTTTATATTGTTTTTTCTTATATGACAGAAAATGTAGTACTGACCGATAATTCGGAACTTACCCTAGGTAAAATATTTAGAAAAGCAACACGATAGCGAATTTTTTTTTTCAATTAACGTTCAACGGCCGAAGGAATCAATTTCTAATACTATTTATCAATAATTTTAAAAATGCCAAATGTATTGATAAATTGTATAAACTCTATTATAAGAAAAATTCCATGCATAACGATATTCAAATTTAAAATCGACGATCAACAGAAATGAAAAAAAATATATTAATAAACACCATAAAAAAATAATATTTGAAATTGAATAAAAATCTATCCTACGTTGATATCTTTGAATAGAAATAATCAAACCATTGAAATTTTTCATTTAAATTCAGATCGACAATTGGCTTCACAAGATACTATAATGAGTAAACTGAACTTTCCAGAGAATCCTACGGGTGAAATGTTCAGCAATGACTTACTTTTTGACGTTGTTAATGTTCACAGCACACCAGTATCTAACAGCTACCACAACTACCACACAAACTATCTGAGGGAGGACCAAAACCGAGGCAACAACTGTACCAAGAGAAACTAGATCCGGTGCAACACCTGTGAATGGTATAGGCATGTGTGTTTTGTTCTGCACGTGTATTTCGCTAGACATTAAACACGACCACGTGTGTTTTGGGGTTTTACCCTCATGTATTATTTACCCTCATGTATGTTTTACCCTCATGAATGTTTTACCCTCATGTGTGTTTTACCATAGGGGTTTTACCCTCATGTATTATTTACCCTCGTGTATGTTTTACCCTCATGTATTATTTACCCTCATGTATGTTTTACCCTCATGAATGATTTACCCTCATGTGTGTTTTACCCTCATAGGGGTTTTACCCTCATGTATTATTTACCCTCGTGTATGTTTTACCCTCATGTGTGTTTTACCCTCGTGTATTTTTTACCCTCATGTGTGTTTTACCCTCATGTGTGTTTTATCCTCGTGTATTTTTTACCCTCATGTGTGTTTTACCCTCATGTGTGTTTTACCCTCATGTGTGTTTTACCCTCATGTGTGTTTTACCCTCATGTATTTTTTACCCTCATGTATGTTTTACCCTCACGTGTGTTTTACCCTCATGTGTGTTTTACCCTCATATGTGTTTTACCCTCGTGTATTTTTTACCCTCATGTGTGTTTTACCCTCATGTGTGTTTTACCCCCATGTGTATCTTACCCTCATGTGTGTTTTACCCTCATGTGTGTTTTACCCTCATGTGTGTTTTACACTCGTGTACTTTTTACCCTCATGTGTGTTTTACCCTCATGTGTGTTTTACCCTCATATGTGTTTTACCCTCATGTATTTTTACCCTCATTTGTGTTTTACCCTCATGTGTGTTTTGCCCTCATGAGTGTTTTACCCACATGTGTGTTTTACCCTCATGTGTGTTTTACCCTCATAGGGGTTTTACCCTCGTGTATTTTTTACCCTCATGTGTGTTTTACTCCCATATGTGTTTTACCCTCATGTGTGTTTTACCCTCATGTATGTTTTACCCTCATGTATGTTTTACCCTCATGTGTGTTTTACACTCGTGTATTTTTTACCCTCATGTGTGTTTTACCCTCATGTGTGTTTTACCCTCATATGTGTTTTACCCTCATGTATTTTTACCCTCATTTGTGTTTTACCCTCATGTGTGTTTTGCCCTCATGAGTGTTTTACCCACATGTGTGTTTTACCCTCATGTGTGTTTTACCCTCATAGGGGTTTTACCCTCGTGTATTTTTTACCCTCATGTGTGTTTTACTCCCATATGTGTTTTACCCTCATGTGTGTTTTACCCTCATGTATGTTTTACCCTCATGTATGTTTTACCCGCATGTCGGTTTTACCCTCATGTGTGTTTTACCCTCATGTGTGTTTTACCCTCATGTGTGTTTTACCCTCATGTGTGTTTAACCCTCATGTGTGTTTTACCCTCATGTGTGTTTTACCCTCATGTGTGTTTTACCCCCATGGGTGTCTTACCCTCATGTGTGTTTTACCCCCATGTGTGTTTTACCCTCATGTGTGTTTTACCCCTAACATCTCAGAACTTACCTTATATAGTAAATTAAAATTTAATAATGATTTATTATTTTAAAACCGTGAATTGTGTTTATAAATTGGACATAATGATAATGATCTGAATTTAAATCAGATTTAATTTTTTTGTATGATTGAAATGAATACTAAGAGAAACCATTTCAAACAAAATACATGGCAATCATTTTAAAACACTTCTTCCCTTTATATTTTTACATGTTATATAATTAAAAAATTTAAATATAGGGTAAAGTTTCAATTAGAAGAGGATAATACAAAAACGGGTGAAAATGACAACAGGTTTTTATTAAGAATTCACATTTAAATATGAGAATTGAAATGATTTATTCTTTGTGAAAAGAACACAATATTTAATGAGCATCTTTTAATTATATCTGTGTCCTATTTATTTAAAATATAATAGATCTTTTTGAAGCCTTGTTATTTTCCGGGCGTTAGCAATTATTTTTCTTATTATTCTTAAAGTTAGTTATTTAAATAATAAAATAGATCAAATAAGTAAAATATCCTCACAGTTTCAGAGCGTTCTAGAAATTCATCTTTATTTTTATTTACGGTAGAAATAGTACGTATAGAGGATATGTAAATTTAAATTTTATAAGATTTGATATTAGCATTTTAATCCGTTTACACATGTTCTCCTTGACCTGGTTGTTCTGGTCGATTGGATGGATAAGACTGTGCTGTATGTACAATGTACATGTTCCGGTAAAGACACCTGCTATAGTACCAGGCATGTGTAATTCACTCAATAGGTTTATTTCACCAGCCTGCTTTTTGTACCAGCCTGATTATTGTACCAGCCTGATTATTGTACCAGCCTGATTATTGAACCAGCCTGATTATTGTACCAGCCTGATTATTGTACCAGCCTGATTATTGTACCAGCCTGATTAATGTACCAGCCTGATTAATGTACCAGCCTGATTATTGTACAAGCCTGATTACTGTACCAGCCTGATTATTGTACCAGCCTGATTAATGTACCAGCCTGATTATTGTACCAGCCTGATTATTGTACCAGCCTGATTATTGAACCAGCCTGATTATTGTACCAGCCTGATTATTGAACCAGCCTGATTACTGTACCAGCCTGATTATTGTACCAGCCTGATTATTGTACCAGCCTGATTAATGTACCAGCCTGATTAATGTACCAGCCTGATTATTGTACAAGCCTGGTTATTTTACCAGCCTGATTATCATACCAGCCTGATTATTGTACCAGCCTGTTTATTGTACCAGCTTGATTATTCTACCAGCCTGATTATTTTACCAGCCTGATTATCGTACCAGCCTGATTATTGTACCAGCCTGATTATTGTACCAGCCTGATTATTCTACCAGCCTGATTATTGTACCAGCCTGTTTATTGTACCAGCTTGATTATTCTACCAGCCTGATTATTCTACCAGCCTGATTATTCTACCAGCCTGATTATTCTACCTGCCTTATTATTCTACCAGCCTGATTATTCTACCAGCCTGATTATTCAACTAGCCTGATTATTCTACCAGCCTGATTATTCTACCTGCCTTATTATTCTACCAGCCTGATTATTCTACCAGCCAGAATATTCTACCAGCCTGGTTATTCTTCCAGCCTGATTATTCTAGTGGCCTGATTATTCTACCAGCCTGATTATTTTACCAGCATAATTATTCTACCAGCCTGATTATTTTACCAGCCTGATTATTCTACCAGCATAATTATTCTACCTGCCTGATTATTCTACCTGCCTGATTATTCTACCGGCCTGATTATTTTACCAGTCTGATTATTTTACCAGCCTGATAATTCTACCAGCCTGATTATTTTACCAGCCTGATTATTTTACCAGCCTGATTATTCTACCTGCCTGATTATTCTACCTGCCTGATTATTCTACTGGCCTGATTATTTTACCAGCCTGATTATTTTACCAGCCTGATTATTTTACCAGCCTGATTATTTTACCAGCCTGATTATTTTACCAGCCTGATTATTCTACTGGCCTGATTATTTTACCTGCCAGATTATTCTACCGGCCTGATTATTTTACCAGCCTGATTATTCTACTGGCCTGATTATTTTACCAGCCTGATTATTTTACCAGCCTGATTATTTCACCAGCCTGATTATTCTACTGGCCTGATTATTTTACCTGCCAGATTATTCTACCGGCCTGATTATTTTACCAGCCTGATTATTCTACTGGCCTGATTATTCTACCAGCCTGATTATTTTACCAGCCTCATTATTTTACCAGCCTGATTATTTTACCAGCCTGATTATTTTACCAGCCTGATTATTTTACCAGCCTGATTATTTTACCAGCCTAATTATTTTACCAGCCTGATTATTCTACTGGCCTGATTATTTTACCTGCCAGATTATTCTACCGGCCTGATTATTTTACCAGCCTGATTATTCTACTGGCCTGATTATTCTACCGGCCTGATTATTTTACCAGCCTGATTATTCTACTGGCCTGATTATTCTACCGGCCTGATTATTTTACCAGCCTGATTATTTTACCAGCCTGATTATTTTACCAGCCTGATTATTTTACCAGCCTGTTTATTTTACCAGCCTGTTTATTTTACCAGCCTGTTTATTTTACCAGCCTGTTTATTTTACAAGCCTCATTATTTTACCAGCCTGATTATTTTACCAGCCTGATTATTTTACCAGCCTAATTATTTTACCAGCATGTAAAAAGAAGCTCATGTGGGTTAAACACTCGTGTTGGTAAAACACACATGCCAAACACAGACAAGGTGTACGTTTGCACCGGAACAGTCCGTTCATATGTACGTTGTTGTTTCCATTGCAGGTGCACTGGCCCTTCTTCCAACCGAATATAACGGCTGGTTTGGACTGGAGAGAGCATAGTTAGTGTGGTAGTTGTGGTAGCTGTTAGATACTGGTGTGCTGTGAACATTAACACCGTTTCAACAGTAAGTAAAATATCATTAAATATCTTTTATACTATTATTTATTTCAGTATTCTGGTTTAAAAATTCCATTTCAAAAGATTAAAAAGAAAATTATTTGAAAACTAAACTTACTTTCTGCTAGGCTTGTCTTAACTTAACAAATATGTTTGAAAAAAGTAAGATCTATAATTTTATTCTTCGTTCAATCTTGTAAATGAAAGGATTCAAGATATTTTAAGGAATGTGAAGGTACATTTCATTCTGTGGATGAAAGGACTTTTCGAAAATATTTTTTCTCATTTGCGATGTTACTTTTTATATTACAAACCGATTGTGAAAGGAGTTTATGAAGAAAGAGTTCCTTGGATGTTAGTATAGGCTTTATCAGACCAAATTCAAGATAGGGTTTCCACATAGAATTTACTGACCCTCTTCTTTGATATGAACAGGAAATAACTTTTGTAGTTGATAAATAAAAAGGATAGAGCTTCTTATGAACCTTAATAATGGTATCTTTTCAAATTAAACAAGTTTGAACATTTAATTGTTTATAGTTTACTTGTTATTAGCATGAATCCATAAATGATATTTTTTATTATTTCACACGTTGCCATTTTTCTTGTTAAATTATAAAGGTTTTTATTTTTTCAAAGAGATCATTATGTTTAGTTGGTGACCATTTTCAATAATTTGGTCGATTTGAATCAGCTTTTGAATGAATGTGACATTCTTAATTGAAAATTATGTTATTTAACATTATCTGAACATTAATTTGAATGAAAATCTTCATAGAGATTATTATTTTAATCATATACAAATCATAGATCTTGCTTCAAACAGATTTCTGGCTCCAATCGAAAATATTTTAGAAATTAGTATCTTTAAATCGGTTACCTGTTTACCGGAATCCCTGACCTGTATTTTAGAACTCAATCATTCATCGGTTGTTGATCTGAATAAATAAAATAAATAAAATAATTAAATTTCTTCAATATTCAAATTCAAAAGTTTTAACTTCAATTAACTCATATTTTCGATTTTAAAATTGTACATTTTGCGGTATTAAATTTTTTTTTCTTTTTTATTTTTGCTGAACGTCGAAATAATTTTTCTAAATTATACACGCTTTAATATCGTTTTTAAATATTTTGTAGATTTTTTATTTTAAATATTATTAAACTTTTTTTTTCACCCTATCATCTATCAGGAAAATATTTAAATTTCCATATATGAGACTTTACCATTTTTTAAAGTAAATTTATTTATATATTGAATCTATTTTTATGATTGATATTAGTATTTTTTAAGTTTGGTTTGTTCAAATAGTTTTTGGGTATATTTAGTACTCGTGGCATTCTGAACAGATGTTTTCCTAACTGCTAGTTTTCTAATTAGTGTCCATGATACCTGCAGGTATTATGAATAATAATTACATTCTTTATTTCAACCGACCGATAACTTGGAACTTAAAAAAACTCGAATCTATAAAGAAAAGTAAAAGAATTTGAACGATCCACCGGCGCAGTAAGTTTTTTGATGACTCATTTGAATAAATGTTCATTTTATTAAACATTTTTTTTAAAACTGCAAGGTATGATATTGTTTTCCCTTCATGAAAATAAACCTTAAGATTTATGATATTTTTTTTATATATATTTTGATTTAATTTATCAGATACGTTTGATTTCTCATTTGAAAATTATTAACATCATATGGTATTTCTTGTTTTCTCAGAACGCATCCAAGATGCCCAGCATCCAGATCTTCCTCGTCTTCTTAGCGGCATCCTCTGCCGTGGCCTACAGAAAAGGTCATGGAAGGTGTCCTTCACCAAGTCCAGAAGCGAGTTTCGGATCAGATGTGGTGTCCGTCATGTTGCAGGTTAGCCAAACTGAATCCTAATACTGTATGTTCTTGCTATTATCGCACCATCACACATTTTGACCGCCCAGACGTATGATCAGAAATTAATTTAAAAAACTAGGTTATAAATGGTCCCCACACACTCGGACTTAGAAATTTTATTTGTCGATCCTAACTTTTTTGCGTTACTAGATCTTCGGTGTCTTACGTATTCAGGAAGTGTTGTGATATGAGGATAGTATCTAAATATAAACTACGATATCCTTTATCTTGAAATGAAACAAATGTTTGAATGAAATCTTTTCAACTCTAAAATTCATTGTATTGAGTGTACCATTCGTATCACTGTGACTTCAGAAACAAGAGTAGAGCTAACTATGAACACTGTATCAGATCCTGATGAACAATCCGTAGTCAAAATGTTTATTATTCTAGTAATAGTAGAATTATTTTAACTAAGTATTTTTATTCAGCTTCGCAGTATCGGACCTATGTATCTGATGTTCAGAAATGGTTTCGACGTTGAAAAGACCACTACTTGCGTTGCTCTTAAGTTCGACAACGCTACACTGAACACCTATGACTACTCTGCCTATTACGGGTAAGTAAAATAATAATTACAATGAATAAAAATACCCCAATAGAAACAATGCTTTCTTTTTATGTAGCTTAATCATCTCTCTCTATTTTTTACAGGACAGAAAAGAAGGAAATAAATGGTGGTGAGGTCATCCCTTTGCCTGATACTCTTAATCCATTGAATGTCAAAGTGCATCTGATGGACCTCCCCGGATCAGGTAACCTATCATCAAATACTGAAGATGATTTGAAAAACACTACCTACTACTCATCTCTTCGAATGTAAAGAATCTATTTGGCGATCTATAGATTTTTCACTCAATTTGCCAGCAGTGACGAGTTAAGCAACTTATTATAAAAATTATGTGAATAAAGAATAACGAATAATTAATTTTTTGCAGCTTTCAACATCTACCACAAAGATAATGGAGTTGCTGGACTTCATTTCTTCTACCAAGATGACCTTATGGTCATGGCTCGTTCTTGCAGACAAAATGACCCACGTCACTATTTGGGTAAGTTATTATTACCATTTAATAAAATGTAAAGGATTTATTCGTAGATGTCATTGACCATTCAAGTCGTTAGCAGCTTAACAAGAACCTTTTATTACTTTTCAGAATCATACTACGTGTTCGTGAAGACCAATTATGCAGCATTCGATTCTATCAATCCCGACTGCATCAAGGCCGAAGCTCAGAAGATTGTGAGTCACGAGTTCTATGAAACTGGAAACTGTGGCAACTCTCCTTAAACCCAACCGTCTTTCTCTTCCTGTTAAATACTTGTTAAATAACATAATGTAATTATATATTAAGAGGGCTATATTTATAAAAAGTTGTTTCTTTATCCCATACCAATAGCGTTTTTTAAGATCTTCAATATTTTGAATCTACATACCTATAAATATAATACCTAAATATTTGAAACTACATACCTAAATAGTAATTCGAGATAATTATCAATTGGAAAGTAATTGATTATTAAATTCAATTTAATAAAAACTAAGATAAAAAAAAAGATAAATTCAAAAATTTCTCATTCATTATCTTAGTTTTATATTATCAGATTTCAAATAATTATAGGTTTTGAAAATTTTAGTTTTTAGTGAAACTATAGATAGTGATAGAAAATGATAACCAGAGAGATGACAACCAAAATGACAACCAGAGAGATGATAACCAAGGCAATAACCAAAAAATTGATACACATAAAATTATAATTTAAAATGGAAGTTTAAAAATGTTTATTTTTTATTTAACTAATGTGCAATTTTTTACAGTCAATTTGAAAAACCTCAAGTTCATATTTAAAAATCTAAAATCGATTTAACATGAAAGACATTAAAAATTAAAAATCACACGTACATTCGAATTTAAACAAATCAAATTTAAATCGAAAAATATCAAATAGATTTATAAGGATGACATTCAAATTTAAAAATCGAACATTAAAAATTAAAAATCGAACATTAAAAATTAAAAATCGAACATTAAAATTAAAAAATCGAACATTAAAATTAAAAAATCGAACATTCAAACATAGATAAGTATTTATGTAGTTATCTATGATTCAAATTAGAAATATAAAGTTAAAATTAAATTAAACAAATCAAGCTCAAATTAATACAAATTGAGTTCATATTGAAAAACATCAATCAATTTAAAATAAATCAAATTAAATTTGAAGTAATCATAACAGAAAAAAATTAATCTAAAATTAATTTTAACGAATAACATTGATCTAACATCATAGTAGGTATGCACCAGCAAATCAGACCATTGCAACAGTTGTCAAATCTTGATATAAAGTTATTTGGGAAAGTTAAATACTATATATGAATATATTATTTTTGAAGAATATGTTCCAAGTAAGATTACCTACGGGCAGACAATTACATTTTCTAATTATTTTTTTTTAACTTTATTTAAGTTTAAATTCGTAGTGACAATTTGTATATTGTAAAATATGAAGAAAAGAGAGTTATCTGGAAAAAGAATTCATCTCAAAACTTACATTAAATATAAAAAAAATCACTGAAAGTAGATCAAGAAACTCAGAAATATATTCAAATTATAATTAGTTTTGTTTACATTCAATACCATTTATTTTAATTAATTAAATAAATTGATGTATTTTAATTTTAATGTTTGATTTTTAATTTGAATGTCATCTTTCTTAAACCGATTTTAATTTTCTAGTTTTAATTATAATATTTTAAATTTCATCACGATTAAGATTCCTTTTCACTTAAAATCTACAAACATCATATACTTTTTCGAATCTATAAACTATCTAAAACTAAAAAATGTATATTAAGAATTGAAATACGTTTTAGAAGCTGTTTTAAATTTCCATGACGATCTTGACACCAGAATTAAGTAAATATAAAGTTCTAATTTGTTCTAATTTTCTAAATATATCAGTAATATCTAAACTCTATATGTAAATTATGTATTTATATATGTAAGTATTTCTATATTTGGATAATATGTTCCCACGGTATACTCGCACACACGTACTTACGCACATACAAAATACACACATGTACAAAAGTACGAGGTATACAACACCAAGTGTATAGCTACTATGTATACAGTCAAAGAAAAGGGTACCTAGTTTTATTGATTTTTGCACAGTTTTCTAATTTCACATTTCCAAAACTTTTACTCTAAATGGTGCATGGAATTGGAATAAAAGTTTAATAATGATTACTATATTTTTTTTATCTTTTTATGATTGGAAATGTATAACCGTCAGATAACTTGGTAAAAACTGTACATTTTATTATCAGGTCGTATCAAAACTTCCAATTCACTGTGCATTTTCAGAAGAGTTTTAATCGTTCAAACGTTAGGATTAAAAATAAATAGATTCTGTACTATAAGTTATAAATTTTTAGGTAGCTTATGTAGGTAGGTTCTGTAGGTAGCTTATGTAGGTAGCTTATGTAGGTAGGTTCTATAGGTAGGTTATGTAGGTAGCTTATGTAGGTAGCTTATGTAGGTAGCTTATGTAGGTAGCTTATGTAGGTAGCTTATGTATGTAGCTTATGTAGGTAGGTTCTATAGGTAGGTTATGTAGGTAGGTTATGTAGGTAGGTTATGTAGATAGGTTATGTAGGTAGGTTATGTAGGTAGGTTATGTAGGTAGGTTATGTAGGTAGGTTGGTAGGTTATGTAGGTAGGTTATGTAGGTAGGTTATGTAGGTAGGTTACGTAGGTAGGTTCTATAGGTAGGTTATGTAGGTAGGTTATGTAGGTAGGTTATGTAGGTAGGTTATGTATGTAGCTTATGTAGGTAGGTTATGTAGGTAGCTTATGTAGGTAGCTTATGTAGGTAGCTTATGTATGTAGCTTATGTAGGTAGGTTCTATAGGTAGGTTATGTAGGTAGGTTATGTAGGTAGGTTATGTAGATAGGTTATGTAGGTAGGTTATGTAGGTAGGTTATGTAGGTAGGTTATGTAGGTAGGTTGGTAGGTTATGTAGGTAGGTTATGTAGGTAGGTTATGTAGGTAGGTTACGTAGGTAGGTTCTATAGGTAGGTTATGTAGGTAGGTTATGTAGGTAGGTTATGTAGGTAGGTTATGTATGTAGCTTATGTAGGTAGGTTATGTAGGTAGGTTATGTAGGTAGGTTATGTAGGTAGGTTATGTAGGTAGGTTATGTAGGTAGGTTATGTAGGTAGGTTATGTAGGTAGGTTATGTAGGTAGTTTATGTAGGTAGGTTCTGTAGGTAGGTTATGTAGGTAGGTTCTGTAGGTAGCTTATGTAGGTAGCTTATGTAGGTAGCTTATGTAGGTAGGTTCTATAGGTAGGTTATGTAGGTAGGTTATGTAGGTAGGTTATGTAGGTAGGTTATGTAGGTAGGTTACGTAGGTAGGTTCTATAGGTAGGTTATGTAGGTAGGTTAAGTAGGTAAGTTATGTAGGTAGGTTATGTATGTAGCTTATGTAGGTAGGTTCTGTAGGTAGGTTATGTAGGTAGGTTCTGTAGGTAGCTTATGTAGGTAGGTTCTATAGGTAGGTTATTAGGTAGGTTCTGTAGGTAGCTTATGTAGGTAGGTTCTATAGGTAGGTTATGTAGGTAGGTTATGTAGGTAGGTTATGTAAGTAGGTTATGTAGGTAGGTTATGTAGGTAGGTTATGTAGGTAGGTTATGTAGGTAGGTTATGTAGGTAGGTTATGTAGGCAGGTTATGTAGGTAGGTTATGTAGGTAGGTTCTGTAGGTAGCTTATGTAGGTAGCTTATGTAGGTAGCTTATGTAGGTAGGTTATGTAGGTAGGTTATGTAGGTAGGTTATGTAGGTAGGTTATGTAGGTAGGTTATGTAGGTAGGTTATGTAGGTAGGTTATGTAGGTAGGTTATGTAGGTAGGTTATGTAGGTAGTTTATGTAGGTAGGTTCTGTAGGTAGGTTATGTAGGTAGGTTCTGTAGGTAGCTTATGTAGGTAGCTTATGTAGGTAGCTTATGTAGGTAGGTTCTATAGGTAGGTTATGTAGGTAGGTTATGTAGGTAGGTTATGTAGGTAGGTTATGTAGGTAGGTTATGTAGGTAGGTTATGTAGGTAGCTTATGTAGGTAGGTTCTATAGGTAGGTTATGTAGGTAGGTTATGTAGGTAGGTTATGTAGGTAGGTTATGTAGGTAGGTTATGTAGGTAGGTTATGTAGGTAGGTTATGTAGGTAGGTTATGTAGGTAGTTTATGTAGGTAGGTTCTGTAGGTAGCTTATGTAGGTAGGTTCTATAGGTAGGTTATGTAGGTAGGTTATGTAGGTAGGTTATGTAGGTAGGTTATGTAGGTAGGTTATGTAGGTAGGTTATGTAGGTAGGTTATGTAGGTAGGTTATGTATGTAGCTTATGTAGGTAGGTTCTATAGGTAGATTATGTAGGTAGGTTATGTAGGTAGGTTATGTAGGTAGGTTATGTAGGTAGGTTCTGTAGGTAGCTTATGTAGGTAGCTTATGTATGTAGCTTATGTAGGTAGGTTCTATAGGTAGGTTATGTAGGTAGGTTCTGTAGGTAGCTTATGTAGGTAGCTTATGTAGGTAGCTTATGTTTGTAGCTTATGTAGGTAGGTTCTATAGGTAGGTTATGTAGGTAGGTTATGTAGGTAGGTTATGTAGGTAGGTTATGTAGGTAGCTTATGTAGGTAGCTTATGTAGGTAGCTTATGTGGGTAGCTTATGTAGGTAGGTTCTATAGGTAGGTTATGTAGGTAGGTTATGTAGGTAGGTTATGTAGGTAGGTTATGTAGGTAGGTTATGTAGGTAGCTTATGTAGGTAGCTTATGTAGGTAGCTTATGTAGGTAGGTTCTATAGGTAGGTTATGTAGGTAGGTTATGTAGGTAGGTTATGTAGGTAGGTTATGTAGGTAGGTTATGTAGGTAGGTTATGTAGGTAGGTTATGTAGGTAGGTTATGTAGGTAGGTTATGTAGGTAGGTTATGTAGGTAGGTTATGTAGGTAGGTTATGTAGGTAGGTTATGTAGGTAGGTTATGTAGGTAGGCTATGTAGGTAGGTTATGTATGTAGCTTATGTAGGTAGGTTCTATAGGTAGGTTATGTAGGTAGGTTATGTAGGTAGGTTATGTAGGTAGGTTATGTTGGTAGGTTATGTATGTAGCTTATGTAGGTAGGTTCTATAGGTAGGTTATGTAGGTAGGTTATGTAAGTAGGTTATGTAGGTAGGTTATGTAGGTAGGTTATGTATGTAGCTTATGTAGGTAGGTTCTATAGGTAGATTATGTAGGTAGGTTATGTAGGTAGGTTGCGTAGGTAGGTTATGTAGGTAGGTTATGTAGGTAGGTTATGTAGGTAGGTTATGTAGGTAGGTTATGTAGGTAGGTTCTGTTAGTAGGTTTTGTAGGTAGGTTCTGTAGGTAGGCACACACAATGAAAATTACAATATTGTCATTTTATATCCTCGTGATTTTTTTAAATTGTTTGTTTGTCTGTAAGTTTGATGACGTCACACAGCACCTTATATATACATGTAGGATGATATCTCTTTCTCACCTGTGTCAGTCTCACCTGTGTAAGTCATTCAGTCTCAGTCTCATCACCGTAGCATCAGGTTGTGCGTGCCAAGGGCTCCCTTCACTCTAATTATTTATCGGTAAATAACTGATGGAGATTGAAACTTTTTTCGTGATTGAAAACTTGTGATAAAGTTTCAAAATTTTATTGTGAATTTTAATATAGAAAGGCTGCAATGTTCATTTTCAATAAACAATTTATTACCATATGTCTACTGCAATAGCATATTTTAACTGAATAGAAATTTAAAATATCTTTGAAAAGGATATATTAAATTTGGGGTAACTTTTTTCTTTGAAAAATTAAAAAGTTTGCCGTCAAATAAATATATTTCTCAAGTTATTTACTTATTTATTTGATACGTAAATACAATATACTTTTGAAAAAAAAAAATTCAATATAGTTGTGGAAATAAATATGAGTGAAAATGATATTATTTTTACTCCACAATTCTCCATGAAAACCTAAATAGTATATCTAGATGGACTGAGTGATCAAATACATATTCAATTTCATGAAAATTTCAGAAAGATACAGATTAAGTATAAAAAAAATCAGGATTGAAAACAAATATATTTCACTCTTAAGAATTATATTTGAAAAGGAGGCTATACAAATTTTAATCATTTTCTTCAGATTGCTGAACCTTAAGATATCTGTTTTACATTGCATCAAATAAAAGAATATTTCATTTCATTTTGAATTTAATAAAATCATTGTTTGATGCTTCTTTTGAATGTTTCTTCATTAAATTAGGCTTTGGACTGCCAAGTTAGTTGGCAGTCTTAAACTGCATAGAATTGGAATTTTGTTTTGGAAAGTGTATCACAATGGAAGCCAATTTTTAAAATTATAAAAACTTTGAAAATGTGCATCAACTTTTTTTTATTCGTCTCAATATAAAACAGATATTTTAAGGTTGTGCAATCTAAAGAATGTAAATGCAATGAGTAAAATTAGCGTTACAATCTTTTGAATATATATTAAGTGATGTCTTATATTTATTTCTATCCATGAAAATCGATTATTTATTTATTATTTTTATCATCAAATTAAATAAATATTTTATTACTTAGTTCATCTAGATAAACTATTCAAATTTGTATAGAGAATCGTGGTGAAAAAATGGTATTATTGCCACTTTTCGACCACTGTATGCATATTCTTCGAATGCTAATTTAAAAATTCATAATAAACCGATAAGAATCAGTCTAATTACAATTTGACTTATTGTTTCACTTCTTGGAAACCTAATTAAATTGATTAATGTAATACCCTTCAGAAATAATAACTCCTGTAGCTCTTCGATTTTGTTCAATTCGTAACCCTTTTTTCGATTCTAATCACCCAATTAAGGTTGGGGTTCTTTTTTAAATATTCATAAACAGTCACCATCGTTTGGTGAAAAAACATTCTTTAATTCAACTATAACTGTATATATTGGTTTAATTACGTATTATTTTTCTATTACTTTTTCTTTAAGAATTTATTAACTCTTTAGGTGACTTTATTAATTTTGGTACCCGAAATACTTTTTATATCTAAATATTTTGTTTCAAATTAAATAAAAATTGGGAAATTTATGATGAATATTATTCGAAAAATTAAGTTTATTTCGTCATTTCTTATGCTCTTCAATTCATAAATTTATTTAAAAGTGACATACTCTCTTTATAATTAACATACTCTCTTTGCAAGTAGCATACTCTCTTTGCAAGTAGCATACTCTCTTTATAAGTAACATACTCTCTTTATAAGTAACATACTCTCTTAACAAGTAACATACTCTCTTTACAAATGACATACTCTCTTTACAAGTAACATACTCTCTTTACAAGTAACATACTCTCTTTACAAGTAACATACTCTCTTTACAAGTAACATACTCTCTTTACAAATGACATACTCTCTTTACAAGTAACATACTCTCTTTACAAGTAACATACTCTCTTTACAAGTAACATACTCTCTTTACAAATGACATACTCTCTTTATAAGTAACATACTCTCTTTATAAGTAACATACTCTCTTAACAAGTAACATACTCTCTTTACAAATGACATACTCTCTTTACAAGTAACATACTCTCTTTACAAGTAACATACTCTCTTTACAAGTAACATACTCTCTTTACAAATGACATACTCTCTTTACAAGTAACATACTCTCTTAACAAATAACATACTTTCTTTACAAATGACATACTCTCTTTACAAGTAACATACTCTCTTTACAAATGACATACTCTCTTTACAAGTAACATACTCTCTTAACAAATAACATACTTTCTTTACAAATGACATACTCTCTTTACAAGTAACATACTCTCTTTACAAATGACATACTCTCTTTACAAGTAACATACTCTCTTTACAAATGACATACTCTCTTTACAAGTAACATACTCTCTTTACAAATGACATACTCTCTTTACAAGTAACATACTCTTTTTACAAGTAACATACTCTCTTTACAAATGACATACTCTCTTAACAAGTAACATACTTTCTTTACAAATGACATACTTTCTTTACAAGTAACATACTCTCTTTACAAGTAACATACTCTCTTTACAAATGACATACTTTCTTTACAAGTAACATACTCTCTTTACAAGTAACATACTCTCTTTACAAATGACATACTCACTTTACAAGTAAAATTTCTTTTTCTCTATCAGGTCCATCTCCCTCCAAAATGTTCCTTCAATCCCTGTGTTTTCTCCTCTTCATTTCCCTCGTTAGGGGGGAGTTCGTTAGGGGTGGTTCTTGTCCCACTGTTGTCCCGGAGGGCAATTGGCCCAGCACTGCAGAGGACCTTTATACAAAGGTAATGTTCAGAGTAGCCAATAATTTTAAAATAAATATTTTTAAAAAGATGTTTTAAGATGTTTTCTCTAATTATCGGGGAGGGTATGAATTTTCAGCTTCGGTTCTAATTAGTGTAAAATTTCTGTTAGAAATATCTATTTTTGGTCGGTATTTCACGTGGGAGGGTCTTAATTTTTTTTAATCAATTATTTTAATTTTTTTATTTTAAAATTATTCATTTTAAAACTATTTATTTTAAAATTATTCATTTTAAAATTATTCATTTTAAAACTATCTATTTTAAAATTATTCATTTCAAAACTATCTATTTTAAAATTATTCATTTCAAAACTATCTATTTTCAAATTATTCATTTCAAAACTATCTATTTTCAAATTATTCATTTTAAAACTATTTTTTTTAAATTATTCATTTCAAAACTATCTATTTTAAAATTATTCATTTTAAAACTATTTTTTTTAAATTATTCATTTCAAAACTATCTATTTTAAAATTATTCATTTTAAAACTATTTTTTTTAAATTATTCATTTCAAAACTATCTATTTTTAAATTATTCATTTTAAAACTATCTATTTTAAAATTATTCATTTTAAAACTATCTATTTTAAAATTATTCATTTTAAAACTATCTATTTTAAAATTATTCATTTTAAAACTATCTATTTTAAAATTATTCATTTTAAAACTATCTATTTTAAAATTATTCATTTTATACGTAGCAAGGTAATATATTTTCTCAGTTCATTTATTTAACTGACACCGGTAGAAAAAAATTTAGCTTCCGAATATTTTTTCGTTTGACGAAGTTTCACAGATGTCACCCAAAGCATCACCGCTTTGAAAATAATGTAACATTAACGATATTTTTTCTTATCCTGTATGAGAGAATTTTTTATTTAATCAGTAGAAAATAAGTTTTTTAATGATTTCCTTAAGATTATTCTTAGTGAAATCGAAAGCTCTAAGAAATACTGGCATTTTTTATTAATTCCCTTGTTACAAATACTACAAATCTATTAAAAATATGTTATCTGGATACATTGACATTAATTACCCGTCATTATTTACCTAAATATTCGGTGTTCGTTTCTGTACAGATGGCTTCGTACGGCAAACTGCGACTAGTGATTCGTTTTCCTTACGTCGAAGAGATTCCCACCACCTGCGTAACTCTCACTCACACCAACGGCTCCGCTTTCTACACTTTAACTGATTATGAAAGGTGAGTTTGCATTTTTATTCAGTAGGACCTAACGAAAAGCAAATTTATAACATATGGTAAGCTACGATCGATTATCAGTCAGTTTCACATCTCCGTTCAAATAAGAATAACGATATAATAATTGTTATTTAATTTTTATTGGTATTCATGATACCTGCATGCATCATGAATACAAATAATTTTATTATTATTATATCGTTTTTCTTATTTGAACGGAGATATGAAACTGACTAATAATTCTCAACTTACCCTATAAATTAATGTGTTCTTAGACCTCTTTTAAAATAACTCAAAGTGATAATTTCTCTCAGGAAAAGTAGCTTAACAACATCTGGAAGCTTTACAGCAGTGGTGAAGCCTGGCAACAGCATTGTACTGAATATGGAGGTGGGACACAAAGGTAAAAATAAATGTATAAATACCGCCAGAAACATTACCCTCCGCATTCTGCAAAAGTAATTAGATATATATGCTCATATAAAGGGAAAAGAAGGCTCTAGTAGGAAGGGAATAGTTATGTTACTGTGTGCCTTCATTCATTTCTTCTCCTTCAGTGTTCGGTTCCTTAGAAGAAGGCGGTACAGGCAACCTTCAGTACATTTACGAAGATGAGTTCTACGTACACGCTCGTTCGTGCAGACCGAAAGGTAGCAACAGGCATTCAGGTGCGTAAATAATATAGTCACGGTCATTGTTTCACAAAAATGAAATATTTGTGATTCTTATTTCAATTTGATACACATTTTCAAATTTAACATTTTCGAACATTTATACATTTTGATTTAAGAATGAATTGAAAATAAACTCATACTTCGTATTTTTCGACCTAAACAATTAATTAATTCAGTAGAAAACATGTGCTATCATCAAAATAATTCACTCCCCTTATTTTGACAGAGGCCATCTACATATTTCTGAAGGAGAATATCAGCTACGGAGCTGTGGAGCTGGAGTGTCTCCAGAAGAAAATAAAAGCCAGGTACGGCTCCCAACTCAGAAACTGGATGGCGACTGGAGTCTGCGAGTAGTGAAGAAAAAGAATGTGCACCTATTTTGAATATACCATAGCTTTAAGTTATTATTTCTAGAATTAAAGGACCATATTTATAAGGGTTTGGTTTTTATTATCCTAATATCATATCAAAAATTATCATATAGCATTTTGAAATGTATATAGGAGAAATTGAAATATTATTCCGAAAGTAAGTACACTCAAATAGGAATTAATTGAACATTATTTCTAAATTCCGTAGACAAAATAGGAATATATTGAATACTATTATTAAAGTCCGTAGACTCAAATAGGAATAAATTGAATACTTTTCCTGAATCCCGTAGATTCAAATAGGAATAAATTGAATACAAATCCCAAAGTACGTAGACTCAAATAGGAATAAATTGAATACAAATCCCAAAGTACGTAGACTCAAATAGGAATAAATTGAATACAAATCCCAAAGTACGTAGACTCAAATAGGAATAAATTAAACACTGTTCCTGAATCCCGTAGACTCAAATAGGAATAAATTAAACACTGTTCCTGAATCCCGTAGACTCAAATAGGAATAAATTAAACACTGTTCCTGAATCCCGTAGACTCAAATAGGAATAAATTAAACACTGTTCCTGAATCCCGTAGACTCAAATAGGAATAAATTAAACACTGTTCCTGAATCCCGTAGACTCAAATAGGAATAAATTAAACACTGTTCCTGAATCCCGTAGACTCAAATAGGAATAAATTAAACACTGTTCCTGAATCCCGTAGACTCAAATAGGAATAAATTGAATACAAATCCCAAAGTACGTAGACTCAAATAGGAATAAATTAAACACTGTTCCTAAAGTCTGTAGACTCAAATAGGAATATATTAATACTATTCCATATGTCCGTCCATAGAGTAGATAAATTAAAATATTTTATTGTTTAATTTTCACAATAGTGAATGTCATGGGACAAATAAATAGCATTTCATTTACGAATAATTTCAATGTTATTTGAAATATCTCAGAAAAAATCTCTTAATATTGGATAGTTATACCTAGTACTAATTTGGAAAACATTTATTATACCTATTAATGGTCTACTATGAGTCTATGAAACATATTCACATTCTCCAATCGATTTATTTAAGATAAAATCACATTAAGTCCATAAACTGACTTTAAGAATGAAATTTCTAAGTAATTATTCAAATTATATATTATTTCTAAAGTAACATACATAAATACAGGAGGTGAAAAAGTCAAATAGAGAAAAACAAGGATAAAGATTTTAAATATTTCTTGTCAACAGATAAGAGCATAACCATAGCGCTATCCTCTAAAACTGACAGTAGCGTTAAAATATATTAACATGGTAAAAATTTAAAAAGAAAATCTATGTAGTCCAAATTACAACAGTCACATTTCGTGGCCTAAGGTACGCCACCCCTTCTCTTCTATTCACCACAGACAGCTTAAGGATAAAACTGCTAGGGACCGTGAACAATTAGTAACAGAACGTATATATCATAGATTTATATTGTAGGTATTTATTATAATAGAAAAGGAATGATTGAAAATTATAGTTTTGAACGCGACAGTATTAGAAGAGGAATACTTTACAGCAAGTGCGAAACTATTAGTGTTTGAAACTTGCTGTCAACATTTAAAAAAATATAACACTATTTGTATTTTAATTTTATATAGGAGAAATTAAATAATATTCTTAAAATCCGTAGACTCAAATAAGAATAAAGTTAATACTATTTCTAAAGTCTAGACTGAAATAGGAATAAACCAAACTATTTTAGCGCCAACTCAACCATACACTAAACGTGGTACACAGAGATATGAAAAAACTGAGAAATTCAAAATACAAATATACCTCGAGTGCAGAAGTGAGCAACAGACAAATCTTGAAAAATTTCTTTTTTGCACAAATATCTTCAGCTGATCGACAGCATCATATCTTTTTCTGTATATGTATCAACGCTAGTTGCATTATCCCTTCCCGAGTTGATGCAGGCAATCATTTCGTTATCGAGCCGCAGGAAAAGGATTTCACTTGCACAAAAATGTTCATCGAATCCATCAGCAAAAAGAGCAACAAAGTGAACTTTCTGGAGAGTTATTCTGGTAAGATGGATGGTTCTATTGACTCTAACGAGCTGGTGAATAGCTTAAGCCAATATTACACTGTGGCGCTCGCCATAGCGGTCCCCACGGTTTTGTTATTTTTCTCTCTAACTTTTGCGATAGAACGAACACCACCACCGTTTTAGAGGTGATGAAATTGTCACTGAAGCCTACTAAAGAGATTTAAAGTAGTGGAAAAAGTATTTTTGTTTTTATTTTATTTAAGACTTTTTTGGCTACTGCGTGATACATTGTAGAATCTGCATAAGAAATAACCAGGCCATACAATTAATAGAATTAAACTTTTTAATATATAGGCATGGAATTGCTTCACACGACTGTCAAAAAGATAATTAACTAAATATATATTCGTGATGACATCAAATTTTATTGTTACGATTCATTTCATAGTAATTTTTTTAATTTCCCAAAAATTTCAATGAACGATCACTGCCATATCGACTCGTCTAGTGTAATAGCAATTACCGAGAATGGTGAGCTCCATATGTGTAGAGAGAGAGAGACAACAGAGCCATGGCGAGAGCCACAGTGTAATACGGACTTTATATATTGATTATTCTTCAACTTATGGATTTATTAATATAACTGTCATTGATATAACAGAGGAATGCCAGCTATATCCAGATACGCAGTGAACGTGTTAAACTCTTCAGAAAAAAAATATTTCCTAGATATGATGAAATTATTTGAGGATGTTCAATGAACGTAGGAATATTAAGGGAATGTCCGCAGAGATATTGGCATCCCCAGCCTTCGTTAGAGGGAATTGAATCAGACGATTATATCTCATCTCAATCCCCCCTCCCCCTCTGTGTGTGGGAGCAAACTTACGGCTAACAATAATATCGTCTTTCTTTATTAATTATTTCTTTCTATACTCATTATTTATTGAGAAGAAGACACACAACTTTATTTGAAAATATACCACTACCTATGTAAAGTTAAAATATATAGTTCCCCCATCATTAAATTCTATCCAATCATTAAGGAATGAATGGGAGTTTGACACTGACACTTGCGTGTTACAGTCCATCAAGGCCGAAGAGAGTTGGAGAAGTTAAATTCCACACCTCATTAAACTCCACTCCTCATTTAAATTCTACCACATCAATAATTTGCATCCCCTAATTATATTCCATTTCCACCCCACTTTTGTATATCCTCTCCAAGCATTTTTTTATTAATTCAATCAATGAAGATAATGTTTCTTATTATTTTGCTGCGAACCCCATGGAATTTGGTTGCATAATTTTAATTTTATATGCATGGTCTTTGAATTGTAATCAAACTTCACAATTCCCGTTTTATTTTCGATTTGCTAATTTTCAGTTCGAAGAAAGAGAATGTACACCTTTGGTTTTATATGTTAACTAGGCAGGTATTGTAGCTGCGACTAGCAGCTAATATGAGGGCAGGAAAAGTCTGTCTTCTGTCCGCATATATTTCGTTAGTTTTCTGGAAAAGATTCCAGTATAAAAATTCTAATCCATAAAATGTTATAAAAAAGGTTACCTAGATTAAAACTTTATTATTAAAACAATTTCTAAAACTTATAAAGGAATTAAAACAGGAACATGGCTGAACCAACTTACGACTATAATTTGTCCTTGGAACAGGCGTGTGCCGGCAGCGCAGTATGAAAGAGAACTAAAAATCTAAAATTGATCTCCGAACACGACTTTTAAAAACGAGTGTTTCGTGAATGCAAAATAAAATTAACTTGCGCAGCACACTCCCTACCTGACTCTCTAAACTGAGAGTCACATTATCAGTAATTCAAAATTTACTAGTAAAAATCAGAACATAGACAACCTATAATAAAATCAAAACCTAATTAAATCGTCCATAGGACAAGCTACCAATGGGAAAAAACTAAAAACAGTAGCCATTATTAATTTTACACAACCAAACTCATACATAAATGACCTCTAATGGACAAAATACTCTGGTCAATCTCTAATCAATGCCTATCAGCAGGACGAGTTCATGAATCGGTCTTTCATATATCTTGTCACCGATTCTCAGCTTGACGCTCCTCACCATCTTGTCCTCACTGAGCTTGACCTCGCTCACAATGCCTGTGGGCCATCTATTGCGAGGAGTGTTCTTGACACGCAGAAGTACGATATCTCCCTGCTCAATGTTACGTTTTGGTTTCTTCCATTTTCTTCTCTGTGATAGAGTCTGAAGATACTGGGACCGCCACCTGATCCAAAACTGGTCAGCCAAGTATTGCACGCGACGCCACCTCCTCCTGCCATACTGAAGTATATCCTCTTCCGTAAACTTCTCTAGAGGTGGCGGGTTAGGGTCGTCTTTAAGGGTCATCAGACAATTTGGGGTGATTGGAGCGCCATCATTTGGGTCAGGAGAAACACAGTACAACGGAGTAGAGTTGACTATCGCAGCAGCTTCTTGAAGGAGAGTAACCATTTCATCTCTCGAAAGAGAACTGCCTCTCGTCTGCTGCAAAGTACCCTCCAAAACCCTTCTTACTGAGCCAATTTTACGCTCCCAAGCGCCTCCAAAGTGACTGGAGGCGGGAGGATTCAGTAACCACTCACACTGATGAGAAGCCGCAACTGAACGGACCACGCCAAAGTCCACATGAGTCTGAGCCTGATTAATAGCTCCTATGAAATTACTTCCATGGTCACTTCGTATTCTCTTGCAGGTGCCACGCAATGCAAAGAACCTTCTGAGGCCGTTAACAAATGAAGGGGTGTCCATGGACGACAACGGTTCTAAGTGAACGCCTCTAGTAACGAGGCACGTAAGTAGCAACACATACATCTTCTTGGTTGCGCTCCGTCTGCGGGTATTTACTCCGTCGTGTACTAGTAGAGGACCAAAGACGTCCAAACCCACGTTGGTGAATGGGGGAGTCCTTTCCAACCGATCACATGGCAGATCAGCCATCAATTGCTCGCATGGTTTACCTCTTAAACGTCTGCAAGTCACACAATCCTTCAACAGCTCTCTTAAGATCCTACGTCCATTTTCAAGGTGATACCCCTTCTCACGTATGCACCCATGGGTCACGTGGCGCCCTTGATGGCCAATGGAGTGGTGTAGGTGCCTTATCAAAAGAGAGCTTATGGGGTGTTTGGCAGGAACGAACACGGGATGTGCGACATCGAAGGGAGTGGCGTTCTTAAGTCGTCCACCCACTCTGATGAGACCTATGGAATCAAGAAAGGGAGACAGATTACCAATGCAATGATTATCAGGTATACAAGAGCCGTTTACTAGTAAATCAAAGGCTTCCGGATAACTCTCTCTTTGCGCAACAATCAATAAACGGTCAATTGGGTTAATTTCAATGGATATCGGATTCCTATCAATATTCCTAAAACATCTCTCAATGAAGCTCATTATAAGGTTGGTCACTTTCACCAAGAATAGCCAACTACTAGTTCTTTCTGCAGCGTCCGTCAAAGGCGATCTTTCACTAGCCAACGCGGCCGTTCGCAGAGATACCTTCTCCTTCACCTCCTCGGGCAGCTCCATTTCCGAGAAGACTCCACATTCAAAGCTTCGTGGCTCGGAGCACTTTATGAACTCTGGACCCACAAACCAGCGACTCCTAGACAACGACAATGGGTCTGAAGGTCGGGTGGCAATATCCGCGGGATTGTCTTCACTGGGAACATATTGCCATAGAGCTGCCGGGGCAACCTTGTTGATGGATTCCACTCTGCGAGTTACATATCGAGAAAATCGTCTGGTAGAGTTATTCAGATACCCAAGAACAACTTTACTGTCTGTGTGATAAGTCACGCTCTCCAATTCGAAGTTCTTCTCCCTGATGACGTCGCAAGCTAAGATCGATCCCTGAAGAGCGGCGCACAGTTCCAGGCGAGGGACCGACGTTGCAGCTCGGGGTGCAACTCGAGACATGGAGGTCACGAAAGCCACCTTAGTTTCTCGCAGAATATTGAACGAAACCAAGTATATAACCGCACCTATGGCTTCTATTGAGGCATCCGTAAATACATGTAGAGTTCTCTGAACAACTTCGCCAAAATCTGCAGATACAAAGCATCTAGGAATAGAAAGAAGGTGAGCTTGCTTGAGTGACAATCTCCAATCATTCCACAGCGGAAGATACGCAGAAGGAAGGGGACAGTCATAGTCGACTCTACGTGAACATCCACCAGCAACATCCATTGAGAGAAAGGCCCTCCTCTGAATCAAACGTCCAGTCAAGATCACTGGGGCCGCCACACCGATAGGGTCGAAATAAGAATTCACAACAGAGAGAACTCCCCTTCGAGTGAATGGCGCTTCAGGAACATCTGCTATTGCAACGAAAGAATCAGATGCTAAGTCCCACACGACACCGAGGGTTCTCTGAGGTAGAGAATCGTCAAAATCCATTTGCTTCCGATTATTGGCCACGTCGTCAGGTGAAAAAGAGCGTAGTACTCTGCTGTCAGATGCAGAGAACTTATGGACATTGATCCCGAACTCAGTCAACAACCTCTTAGTCGACATCAACAACTTTACTCCATCCTCAACTGCATCTACACTGGTCACTCCGTCATCAACGTAGAAAGAATGCAGAACGAACTCAACAGCCTTCTCGACGTCGGGTAATGAAGAATTCAATGCTGCGTACCGCAACCCAAAAGATGCAACTGCAGGCGAGGAGCTCGCGCCGAATATGTGCACTCGCGCACGGTAGGGGACCAAAATTTTATCAGGGTCATTACTATCGAACCAAAAAAATCTTAAATAGTCCTTCATGCTTTCGTCCAGGTAAAAGTTATAAAACATGTGCTCCACATCACAAGTGAGGCCTATCAACCCCCTTCGAAATCGTAGTAGCACTGCTCTCAACTGGTTCGTCATGTGCGGGCCAGTCATGAGCTCCTTGTTCAAACAAGTCCCCTTGAAGCAGGCAGCAGCGTCGAAGACCAATCTTGTTTTTTTCTTCTTAGCCTGTGTTACCGGAAAAAGGGGAAGATACCAGGCCTTTCCACATTCCCTTGGAATGACTTCGGAATCAGGAATGCGTTCAATATGCTGCTTCTCCAGATTTTGCTTCATGCTATTCAAGCACTGATCAAGCTTCTCCGGGGATCTCTTCAGCCGCTCCAAGGCCAATTTAGTCCGGTGAAACACTGGTATTCTGTTGTCGGGCATAGTGACGTTGGCACGCCTAAATGGAAGTGGCATGACCAGATGACCATCAACTACCCTGACGTGTTCTCTCATGGTCTCCATGAACAACTTCTCATCCTGAGACAGATCCACATTCTCATCGTCACCATATTCCTTGAATACATCAGCTTGCGGGCTACAAATCTTCGTACGTAGTACCTTCATGCTTGAGTTTGAAGAGTCGCTCACAGAGGCTGAACCCACAAGTGCCCAACCCAAAGGAGTTTCATGAACAAAAGGAGGATGCGTACCATAGCACCTGGTTCTCATTATCTCCCCGGAGTCCGCTCCGATCAATAGGAGAACTGGCGCAGCCCTTGCACAATCCGGAAATTTGCCTTTGAACTGTACGAGATGTGGGTGCATTCCAACGATGTCTGATGTCGCAACTTCATCTCTCGAGTCCGGAATGAAGGGATTCGTGAAGACCCTCGGAATCTTGTACCACACGCTCCGATGTATACCACAGACATGAAGCTCGTCGATACTTACTCCCGGCACATCAGTCTCCAATCCACTCAAAGTTCTCAATGAGTAGGTTTGAGGAATTCCTTGCAAATCCAAAAGATCAAGCACACTAGGATCAATAAATGAAGTGCTACTCTGCTCATCTAGAATGGCGTATCCGGTTACAATTTTGTCGGAGGTCGGGTGCTTGATGTATACTAACACAGTCTTCGAGCATATTTTGTCAGCAACACGACGCACCTGTGAGCAGAGGGCTTTCAATTGCCCAGATTTGTTTCTCTTGTTTGAGTTGTCATCATGTAGAATGGTCAGATGATTGTTGCCACACTCATCGCACTTGTTGTGGGAGGGACAGTTCCTGGCGACGTGATCACCAAGACACCTGAAGCACAATCCATGACTCCAAATGAGATTTTTCCTTTCTTGAGATGACATGCTAATAAACTTTCTACATGATGAAAGTTTATGCTTTCCAGATTCGTGTAAAGGGCATAAAGAGAATTCAATAGGAGGCCGCGGGACATGATCTTCAAGCTCGCGACCGGAAACAGAAGACCGGGAAGACTCCTGCATGCTCTCTGCTACTTGTGAATGCAGCACTTTAACGGATCTCCCAATCTTATGATCCACAATGGTTTCACCAAAGAAGTCATCACTGATCTCTGAGTATACCTCCTGAAGAAACCCGACAAAAACTCCAAGAGAGGGGTTTCTCCCACCATTGTTAATCTTCGATTTTATTCCATAAGAGCGCCACCTGAGTCTGAGTTTTTCAGGCAACTTCATCCATAATCTCTGCATACCCTCAGACTCATTATATTTGGCAAGCTCTGGATAGTGCTGCACTTTGAGATGGATCAATCTACAGAGATCAATCAATCTGCCGAGTTCTTCCCTCTGCTCTGAATCTCGCAGAGGGGCAAGATCCTCCACTCTCCTATCTATGTATCGAGAACTTAGAACTGCTGACCCATAACGCTCATTCAATATATTCCACACCAAATCGACAGTCGCATCGCTGATATCATATGAGGAGGCCTCGACATAATCTTGAATGATGCTGTGTGGAGCCCCCGATGTGTGGCACATCATAATCTGGAGCTTCTCAAAGGGGGAAAGAACCACATCCTGCATACGGGTCTTCAACAAACTGCTCCAAGTTTTATAGTTGTCTGCACTTCCCGAATATGGCGATTTGGGGATATGGAAGAGCTGCTGTTTAAGCAAATAGTTAGCAGCTACATCTGGCTGGCCCAACTGTACCATTCCACTCCCTACCATAGCTTCGCTAAACTGTCGAGGGCGGGCTCTGTGGAAGGGGGCACTGTTGAGAGGGGCACTGTGAAGAGGGGCACTGTGAAGAGGGGCACTGTGAAGAGGGGCACTGTGAAGAGGGGCACTGTGAAGAGGGGCCCTGTGAAGAGGGGCCCTGTGAAGAGGGGCCCTGTGAAGAGGGGCACTGTGAAGAGGGGCACTGTGAAGAGGGGCACTGTGAAGAGGGGCACTGTGAAGAGGGGCACTGTGAAGAGGGGCACTGTGAAGAGGGGCACTGTGAAGAGGGGCACTGTGAAGAGGGGCACTGTGAAGAGGGGCACTGTGAAGAGGGGCACTGTGAAGAGGGGCACTGTGAAGAGGGGCACTGTGAAGAGGGGCACTGTGAAGAGGGGCACTGTGAAGAGGGGCACTGTGAAGAGGGGCACTGTGGAGAGGGGCACTGTGGAGAGGGGCACTGTGGAGAGGGGCACTGTGGAGAGGGGCACTGTGGAGAGGGGCACTGTGGAGAGGGGCACTGTGGAGAGGGGCACTGTGGAGAGGGGCACTGTGGAGAGGGGCACTGTGGAGAGGGGCACCTTGGAGAGGGGCACCTTGGAGAGGGACGTCCCGGGAAGAAACGCTGTGGGTTACCCTCGGAAAGAGCGTACTCCAGTTCACCATCCCACGAGGAGGCTCAGATACTGCAACAGCTAGGTTGCCCGTATTGCCCCAGGTTGATGGAAGAGAACACACAATCTCCCCACACGCTTCAGCTCCACGGGTCGAATGGGGCACTGCCTCAGACGATGAAACCTGCTCAGTCTCAGTCACCGCCATCACAAATGAGGTGTATCCGCGCAGTTTATTTCCAATTCCTGCACTCTCAGAGAAAAGAGACATGTTGTCAGGGGTGGTATTAGAGAGTAAGTCCTCATTCATGTCTTCCCTTACTCTATTAATCTTGCTGATTTTCCTAAAACATTCGCATTGCATGAGTACCTTGTGTGAATGTATTTCATCAGATTCTTGCTTGGAGCCAACTTTCTGAAGTCTGTCACATAACTCATTGGCTTCCCTGAGGTGTTGTCTACGCATAGATTGCATGGTTCTAATATCAGCGTCAGATATCTCTTTGGCATCAACGCTCAAAAGTGCCTCCAACTTACTCCCCAACTCAAAGAGGTCATCAATTGCTAAATGGGCAGGCCTCGCAATATTTCTACCAAAGGAGGTCCTTAGGGTCACAGGAAGACCATCACTGCCTGTGCTGTCTTCCATCCTTAGACTCAAATTTCCTACTCACAATCACAAGTGAACTGAAAGCCTAAACTGTGCAAGTGTTCTCTACACAAGTGTTTATCTAAATAACCAATAATCAGTTGCAAACTTGGCAAGCTATACCAGAATTCAAAACTTTGAACGATTTCTCTATAAAACCTATTTTAAACAAACTAATTCACTGCACAGTCACTAAACTGCAAAATAGTCAGCCGGAAAACCAATCTTTTATTGGCAAGCTATGCCAGGATTTCAAACATGGGTCACCAGCATGAAAAATACTTATTTTCAGAATTAATTGATGTAAATGCAATAACCTCAATGAGTATAATTTTTTTTTTTAACTATCAAAGTGAAACCAGTCACACATCTAAAATTCCAAAGGCATAAATTCACTTCACAAACACTAATCCGGAACTAACATTGGCAATCTATGCCACCATATAGAAACTGGGATCATTTATGTTATGAGGATAAGTCCGGGTAAATCAGCTGTATGACGCCAACTAGGCCAACCAAGATAAAGTTACAGGTAACTTACAGAGGGATGATGGGAACTCTTTCATGGGCTGACAGGCACACACATATGGGGAAGCTAAGTCAAAACTGTAGCTGCGACTAGCAGCTAATATGAGGGCAGGAAAAGTCTGTCTTCTGTCCGCATATATTTCGTTAGTTTTCTGGAAAAGATTCCAGTATAAAAATTCTAATCCATAAAATGTTATAAAAAAGGTTACCTAGATTAAAACTTTATTATTAAAACAATTTCTAAAACTTATAAAGGAATTAAAACAGGAACATGGCTGAACCAACTTACGACTATAATTTGTCCTTGGAACAGGCGTGTGCCGGCAGCGCAGTATGAAAGAGAACTAAAAATCTAAAATTGATCTCCGAACACGACTTTTAAAAACGAGTGTTTCGTGAATGCAAAATAAAATTAACTTGCGCAGCACAGGTATCTTCATTTCGATTTCGAAAATTCCTGTAAAGGTATAAGATTTGGTAAACTTAGACGTTTTTATACTTTAGGAAACAATGTAAATCTTAGACTAAGGCTGAACATGCATTGTTTGTTCATAAAATTTGAATTTTAAATCAATACAAAGAGTGTTCAATCTCTTTAATTCTTCAGCGTCAGTTTAGTGTTTCGTACAACTACTGCTCACAGAGTATGACAAACTTTAAAAGCATGTAAAAATGATTAACTAAACTGAACTAAATTTTAAGAAGTTTGCAAATTAATGATCGTAGACTTATTTTCCCTCCGGAGATTGGAGAGGACCTTTAAAGGTCCCCTCCAAGCAAATTTTTTTATTGATTAAATCAATGAAGCTAATGTTTTTAATCATTTTACTGCAAACCATATCAAATTTGTCAGCATATTCGTAATTTTATAAGCCTTTGAAGATTTTCATAATCAAAACTCTACAAAACCTATTTTACTTCCGACTCTCTAATGTTCAGTCTTAAGAAGAAGAATGTACACCATTTGTTTTGATTGTCAACTAGGTATTAGGTTTAATAAATCTTTTTAATATTCGTGTAATGGTTTAAAATTGGATGAACTTATAATAGAAACGTTTATATACTTTAGGAAACAATTAATATCTTAAATGAAGGCCAAAAACGCATTATTTGTTCTCAAATCTAAATTTGAATTCAAAACAAATAGTGTACAATCTTCTTCTTCAGCGTCAGCTTAGAGATTCGCTCAATTGTTGCTCACAGAGTATCAAAAACTTTGAAAGCAAATAACAAAATAAATGCTGAACTGAATTGTATGCAGTTTGCGGAATAATATAGAACTAAGGTCTACGATCATTATTCCTCAAACTGCATAAAATTCGGGTCAGTATATATTTTATTATTTGTTTTTAAAGTTTTTTAATACCCTGCGAGCAACAATAGAGCGAATCACTAACCTGACGCTGAAGAAGAAGATTGTGCAATCTTTGTTTTGATTTCAAATTTAGATTTTGGCCTCGTTTAAGATATCAACTGTTTCCTAAAGTATATAAACATTTTTCTGATTATATACCTTAACACGAATATTAAATAGGTTTATTGAACCTATTACCTAGTTTACAATCAAAAAAATGGTGTACATTCTTCTTCTTCTGACTGAAAATTAGAAAGTCAGAACTAAAATAGTTTTTTTAGAGTTTTGATTATAAAAATATTTAAAGGTCCTCTCCAGGCTCCGGGAAAAAAATGAGTATATAACAGGATATTATAGAACTAAGGTCTACGATCATTATTCTGCAAACTGCATACAATTCGGTTCAGTATATATTTTATAATTTGTTTTTAAAGTTTTTTAATACTCTGTGAGCAACAGTTGAGCGAATCACTAATCTGATGCTCAAGAAGAAGATTGTACACTCTTTGTTTTGACTACAAATTTGAATTTTATAAACAAATACTGCGTTTTCGGCCTATATTTTATATATTAATTGTTTCCTAAAGTATATAAACGTTTCTATAATAAGTTCATCCAATTTTATACCTTTACACGAATATTAAATGGATTTATTGAACCTAATACCTAGTTGATAATCAAAACAAATGGTGTACATTCTTTTTCTTCAGGCTGAAAATTTCTTAAATTAGTAAGTCGGAAGTAAAATAGGTTTTGTACAGTTTTGATTATAAAAATCTTTAAAAGCATATAAAATTAAAAATATGCTACCAAATTCGATGCGGTTTGCAGCAAAATGATAAGAAACATTAGCCTCGTTGAATAAGGCAATAAAAATATTTGCTTGGAGGGGACCTTTAAAAGCATATAAAATTAAAAATATGCCATCAAATTTCATGGGGTTTGCAGTAAAATGATAAGAAACTTTAAGCTCGTTGATTTAAGCAATAAAAAAAATTGCTTGGAGGAGACCTTTAAAGCAGATATATGAGGTTATCCTTAATAATTCCACTGATTAGGTATATTTATCGGTTCTTTTCGAGTGGGAAGTTTATTTTCAAAAATGTGCAACAAATGTGCTATTAATTAGATTATATTTTATGTGTGACTAATCTCATAAAATAAGTATATTATGACATGTATTGCTTTCCTTTTTATATGCAACATTTTGATATTTATAGCCTCCCTGAGAAAAGTTCCTGTGCCCAGCTGCCAGCAGTGCCTGAGCGCCGCAGCCCAAGTTCTATTTAATTGAATTAATTCCCATGTTATTTGCTTCGCCCAAATGCCAATTTCTGTAAGAAGAAGAATGCTGGGTTTATGGAGACCTTCTATCAGACTGGTAAACTGACAGACAGGTGACAGTGTTCTGTAAGAAATTCTCTATTTTGCCTTCAATTTTCAGCCAAATAGTGTCATTATAGTGAAAATACTTGTAATTTCTAATTTGTAAATATTAAAAAACTAATATAGGATTATTCCCAAATCCCAGTCTTGCGGTGCCAGCCTGCGTTCTGCAGAAACTTGTATTAGTTTTGTAGAGATCTGAGGCAATCAGGTAAATCTCTATAATTAATAAATTCTCTTATTCTGTTTACAACTATTGGTACACACTACACAGTAAAAATTGTAAAATTAATGTCAATATAGGGTCACCAGTCTGCAAAGCTGAAAGCATGCACAATTAGTCTCCAGATATTTAATTTTTAGGGCAACTTGTCTTCAAAGATTTTCAAATTTCTCTCCAAAATGGCCAAAAATCCCTAAATTCTCTCCACTAATTACATGTAAACATAGGAATTAATTAGAAAATTGTTGCCGGATAATTCAGGAGACTAATTTCAAAAATTAACAACTTCATGGCTTCCCTGGACCCTACCCTTGTGGCTAGTTCAAGAGTATGTACCAAGTCGCCAATTAATTGTCAACTTAAAATTTGTGAAAATAAGTATATTTCACATATATAGACGGCAGACGCCAGTCTGTATTTGGTGCAAAAATCCTACTGACTTTTTCAAAAAGCTGAAAAAATCCACCATAAATTTCCAGTAATTTGGCTGACCCACCAACATTTTCCCAATTTACCGACCAAATAGCTAAAAATCCACTGAATTTGCCAGAATATTATTTTCAAATGGAAAAATTCCACCGACATGTCGGTGGAATTTACCACGAAATATTCCCAGTCTGCAGAATATGGAACATTTTTCCAAGACTCTCTGCGGGAGTTTTTGATTGAATTTTAGAAATTGGAGATCTCTGCGGTAGATTTTAAATTAATTCCTATGTTACCATTAATTTAGCTGCGGGAGTTTTTGAATTAATTCCTATATTACCATTAATTTAGCTGTGGGAGATTCTGTACCTGCAACTGGGTACGTAGAAACACCAAAACGGAACAAATCGGAGTCAATTATGTATGTTAAAGAACTGTTTGCATCATTTTAAATGCTCAATGAAGTTATATATTGCCAAAGAACACTTGGATGAACACCGGAACCGACCAAAATGAACAAAAAATTACCGGAACGGACCGAAACGGAGTAAAATATGGATGCTAGAATACTGTTTGCATCATTTTGAATGCTCATGGAGGTTATTGAAGAATGAATAGTTGCATTAACATATAAAGAGCTTAATAAAGAAAAACGTACTTATTACATAAGTAAAAACGTACTTATTACATAAGTACAAACTTACTTATTACACAAGGACAAACTTACTTATTACATAAGTACAAACGTACTTATGTAGTAAGTACAAACGTACTTATAACATAAGTACAAACGTACTTATTACATAAGTACAAACGTACTTATTACATAAGTACAAACATACTTATTACATAAGTACAAACGTACTTATTACATAAGTACAAACGTACTTATTACATAAGTACAAACGTACTTATTACATAAATACAAACGTACTTATGTAATGTAATAAGTAAGTTTTTACTCATTTTATATGTTAATGCAACTATTCATTCTTCAATAACCTCCATGAGCATTTAAAATGATGCAAACAGTATTCTAGCATCCATATTTGACTCCGTTTCGGACCGTCTCGGTCCGTTCCGGTACGTTTTGGTCGGTTCCGGTGCTCATCCAAGTGTTCTTTGGCAATATATAACTTCATTGAGCATTTAAAATGATGCTAACAGTTCTTTAACATACATAGTTGACTCCGTTTTGGTCCGTTTCGGTGTTTCTACGCACCGCCTGCAACTGCCAACTGAAAGTCAGAGAGTAACTGTCTCTAGAATTAAAGTCTCTGCGGGAGAAGAGACGCATTCTGCAGACTGGCGAAATACATACTGGTATAGACCACTAATGAGCACTTAAATTAGATTTAAAATTAAAATTGGTGACTCCTAAATCATAATCATAAACGGCATAACCGCGCATCTCTGTTGAAATGTTAACAAAGCAGCCATTTTGTTTTGATATGGCGTGCTCCATGATGTAGCTATAATTCAAATTGTGTATCAGTTTTCTGTTTTAGGTGTTCTTTTGTTATGAATGTTGTGGCTACTACTTGTCATTTTAATTTGATGCTCTCTGACTAATTATCGGAAAAAAAAATGAATAACTATGAAAGAAAGTATGCCTCTATCAGGCTCTCTGTGATTGGCTGGTATCAGTTGTATGCCTCTCTCTGATTGACTGATACGCTCTCAATTAATTTAGGTAGTTATAATAATATAGGTATATTGACGACTGTCGACTTTCAAAATTGGAATTAAATTATGACGACTGGCGACTGCATTACTAATTTTAGTTGACTTATTTAAAAAAAAAGATATATTGGCGACTCAATGAACATTCTCTGAAACTAGGATGGCTTCATGCATCTTTTGCAGACTGCCACATGTAATTGGTATAGGGATTAAATATTAATATATAATTTCATAGTTGTTCGTAACTTCGTACTTTGTACCTAGGCTAACCTAGCAAAATTAATGTAAACTTTATAAAAGTAATAATAAAATTATAAAACATAATAGTTACATTACCGTACATGAATTCATCCGAGTAAATTTTTGTAAAATAGTATGGCTCATAAACTCTCCGTTTGTCTCTCCAGCTCTCTCCAAAATGATCAAATTATCATAAATTCTCTCCAAAATAACATTGTAGCCAGTAGCATAGGAGAAAATTAGATATTTCTCGCCATTTGCAATTGAAGGGCTCAAAAAACTGTCACAAACTCGCCATCAAAATGGTGAGTTTGAACATGCTTTATTACCTGGGTTCAATTCATGAATTAGATATGATCATATGGTCAATTACTTTAATCAAATTAATTCAAAATTGTTCGTATAGATAATACAGCTTTCTAACTTTAATTTAAAACTATTCAAGTTTAATTTAAAATAAGTCAAGTTTAATTTAACCCTTTTGCGCTGAATGGGCTAAATATGTCCCACTAATAACATTCATATTCTATTGGGATATATTGTCCCAATAGTCTGTGATGTACATTGCTGGTGGGAAATATTGTCCCATCATAAATTTGATATAAACACTTTATCAATAGATTAAAATAATATACAAATACATAAATATTATTAAAAAATCTTTATTATTACTCATAATGAACTCAGAAAAAAATCGGAGCGAAAGGGTTAAAACAATTCAAGTTTAATTTAAAACAATTCAAGTTTAATTTAAAACAATTCAAGTTTTAAAACAATTCAAGTTTAATTTAAAACAATTCAAGTTTAATTTAAAACAATTCAAGTTTAATTTAAAACAATTCAAGTTTAATTTAAAACAATTCAAGTTTAATTTAAAACAATTCAAGTTTAATTTAAAATAAGTCTAGTTTAATTTAAAATAAGTCTAGTTTAATTTAAAATAAGTCGAGTTTTATTTAAAATAAATCAAGTTATATTTAAAATAGTTCAACTTTAATTTAAAATTGTTCAAGTTTAATTTAAAAAAAATGAAGTTTAATTTAAAATAAAATTCTATGGGCCCTAGATATCACACATAGGAAGCTCTGCACTAATATCATTATATTAGTAATGGGAGGAAATTAAATCATGAGAGTAGTGAAATGAGAGAAGTGAGAATTTAATGAGAGGAGAGAATTAAGATGAGAGAAGTGAGAGAAATGGAATGACAGTAGTGAGAATTTAGTTATATGAGATGAGATAAGTGAGTGAAATGAGAGAAGTGAGCAATGGAAGATTATTGTGGGCAATGAAAGATTATGGTGGGTAATGAATGATTATGGTGGACAATGAATGATTATGGTGGACAATGAATGATTATGGTGGACAATGAATGATTATGGTGGGCAATGAAAGATTATGGTGGGCAATGAAAGATTATGGTATGCAATGAAAGATTATGGTGGTCAATGAAAGATTATGGTGGGCAATGAAAGATTATGGTAGGCAATGAAAGATTATGGTAGGCAATGAAAGATTATGGTAGGCAATGAAAGATTATGGTAGGCAATGAAAGATTATGGTAGGCAATGAAAGATTATGGTAGGCAATGAAAGATTATGGTCGGCAATGAAAGGCTATGGTAGGCAATGAAAGATTATGGTAGGCAATGAAAGATTATGGTAGGCAATGAAAGATTATGGTGAGCAATGAAAGATTATGGTGAGCAATGAAAGATTATGGTGAGCAATGAAAGATTATGGTGAGCAATGAAAGATTATGGTGAGCAATGAAAGATTATGGTGGGCAAGGAAAGATTATGGCGGGCAAGGATAGATCACTGTGGGAATGAAAGATTATGCTGGGAATGAAAGATTATGGTGGGCAATGAAAGATTATGGTGGGCAATGAAAGATTATGGTGGGCAATGAAAGATTAGGGTGGGCAATGAAAGATTAGGGTGGGCAACGAAAGATTAGGGTGGGCAACGAAAGATTAGGGTGGGCAACAAAAAATTAGGGTGGGCAACAAAAAATTAGGGTGGGCAACGAAAGATTAGGGTGGGCAATGAAAGATTATGGTGGGCAATGAAAGATTAGGGTGGACAATGAAAGATTAGGGTGGGCAATGAAAGATTAGGGTGGGCAATGAAAGATTATGGTGGCAATGAAAGATTATGGTATACTCTCATGATCTCATCCCCTCCCATTACTAATATAATGATATTAGTGCAGAGCTTCCGATGTGTGACATCGAGGGCCCATAGAATTTTATTTTAAATTAAAGTTGATCTATTTTGAATATAACTTGATTTATTTTAAATATAACTTGATTTATTTTAAATTAAACTTGATTTATTTTAAATTAATGTTAAAAAGCTGTAGATTTGACCAGTCTGCAGAAACTGGTTAAGTGTTTGTAGAGATCCCTGTTTTTTATTTATTTATTTAAGCTTACAATATATACATACAAAGTAAAACTAAAAAATCCACAATTCAAATAAAAATACAAATTAAATGCAGCTAAGGTTCTGAGAAAGTTTAAACTTGTGAAACCTAATTAAAAATCTATAAACAATAAAAAACTAAGAACTATTTTTACTAAACCAATATTCTTCAAAAAGCTTCTTAAATTTAAAATTTAACATTGGTTTTGTTAAGATAGTAAGAAGATTATTGTACAATTATATGGATCTAAAAATAATAAAATTTCACTCCAATTCTGTTCGAATTGGAGGAAGATAAAACCTATTTGTTCTAGTATTATGCTCGTGAGAAGGGATGAAGTTAGTAAAATATTTATTTAAAAGATGAGGCTCGTCATATATTGCTCAACGTAAAAATTTCATTAAAAATAGTCTGCGACATCGTCAAATTTTAAAAGTTTCAGATTTATATACATTTCATTTAAAACCATAGTAGGGTTTTTTTATAAGCAAATAAGGCGGAGCTAAAATTATTCAAATTTAAATAGACATATTACAGAGATCATTGATAAAAATATTAAAAAGTAATGGACTTAAAATTGATCCTTGGAAGAGACCGGTAGTGATAAGTTTAAAATCTGATCTAAAATTATATATCTGTACATACTGTTTCCTATTGCTTATATAACTGCTAATAAGTTGATTAAAATTACCCTCAATACCGTATTGATCTAGTTTTTTAATAAAAGATCTTTGTCTACTGTATCGAAGGCTTTCTTCAAATCTAAAAAATAATGATACACAATATTCCTTTTTATTAAAAGCAGACACAACATGATTTAAAAATTGCAAAAGTTGTACAAGTTCCAGATCTAAAACCAAATTGGTGTGGGGTTAAAATGTTATTAAAATCTATAAAATATTTCGGCCTATTATGGAGGAGTTTCTCAAAAATCTTATTAAAAATGGACAGAGTAGAAATGGGTCTAAAATTTGCTAGATTATCCTGTGCTCCTGATTTAAAATAGGTACAACTCTTGCAATTTTGAAAACTTCATGGCATTCACTACTATAAAATGATACATTAAAAATTGTACGTAAAACTGGACATAATTTATTTAAAATAGCACATAATAAAAAAGGTTTAATTTCATCTCTATTGCAGTTTGTGTTTTTAAAAGATAAGATGACATCTCTGACCTCAGATTCTGTAAAATCACTAAAAAAAATAATTTTGTTAGGATCGTGTGGGGTAAAAATATTAAAATTTCCAGTGGTTGCCGGTATTCAGTTTACTAGTTCTAGTACAATAGAGCTAAAGAAATCGTTAAAAACATTTGGAAGATCTGATGCGTTTACTGTATTGGTGTTCTGATTGATTTTAAAATTAGGTTTATTGAAACGTTTTCTGTTTAAAATATTGTTTATTTCCTTCCAAGTTTCTTTACTATCGCTTGAGACATTTGTTAGTCTAAGTTGGTGAAATAAATGTTTAGATTTTTGTAGTACAGTTGTTAGTAGGTTTCTAAAATAAGTATAAGAGAGTCTTAAAATTGTACCTCTATTGGCTTGTTGGAGTAACTTATGCTTTTTCTTTATTAAAAATTTAAGATCTGGGGTCAACCACGGGAATTTATTAAAATTGTTTGTTACTTTTTTACGTTTAATTGGGATATGTTTATTGAAGAATTTGTAAACCTCTTTTGTTAGTTTAGAGGCTAAAAGATTAGAATCATTTGAATTAAAAAGATTTAAATATATTTCATTAAATTCTCTGACAAAGTTACTTTTACTTCTCTTTTTTTTAAAATTTCTGTAGAATATATAATCATTATCTTTATTGATGAAATATTAAAATGGAAAAAAATAGGTCTGTGATCAGAGACTTCAAATTCTAAAACTGCAGATTTAATGTTATTGTGAGGAATAAAATTTAGCCAAATGTGATCTATTATAGAGCATTGATCAGTCTGGTCGTATGAAAATCTGGTTGGTTTATCTATTAGGGAGTAAAATTAGTGTCCTGCCATAGAATGAATAAAAGAATTAATAGCACCAGAATTAAAAGGATTTAAAAGATCAATATTGAAATCTCCGCATACAATAGCTTTAGTTTTGGTAATTGCATATAAAATGTTACATGTTAAGATTTCATTAAAAATCTCAATAGGGTAGGAAGGAGGTCTATAAATACATATTAGATTAAAAATATTTTCATTTGAAATATAAGACGATGACAAAACTTCAATCTCATCCATGATAAAACTAAGACTATCTTAAACATTCACATTAAAATTACACCTAGCATACACTGTTATTCCGCAGCCTCTTCCGTTTCTATATATACAAATTAAGTTGTTTCAGTTTAAAGAGAAGAAGGGATATTTTTTGATACGTATTCGTTGATGAACAGGTTATTCGGTTTGGTTTCTTTGAATTTTATTATAGTTGAAATTTTGTTATGAAAAGAGCTAAATTTTATTTTAAAAGGTTTTTTGGTTTTACCGGCTAGTGTGACTGATTCCACAGCTTTGGTCTCCAGGTGCGGCACAACCTTCCTCACCTCTGCAGTCACCTCTTTCTTCAAATCTACCTTTTCTTTCTTCTCTATCTTACTCAGTAGTTCCCTGCAGGCCTCACCTTCAACTTTGACGATATTTTTCAAGGAGTCCTGCTCCACTTGATCAAGACAGTCCTCCAGTCGTGAGATTTCAAGGGTAGAAGAGATAGGCGTTCCGTTAGTCCCTTATTCTGTTTCATGTTTATAGCAAAATTAGTGTTAAAGGGGTTAATTCATAAGTGTTTGTAGCAAAATTATTCTAAAATTAATTCAAAATTGTTTGGAGAGAATATCCCAAATATCTCCCATAATCAGCAGACTGGAGATTAGAGAACATCCAAAATATAAATATAATAATATTACCAGGTAATAAACTCATAAAGCTTGTCCAAACTCGCCATTTTAATGGCAAGTTTTTGACAGTTATTTTGAGGCTATTAGAAATATCTAATTTTTTCCTATGTTCCAATGTTTTTTTTTTGGAGAGAATTTATGGTAATTTGATCATTTTTGAGAGAAATTTGGTTATTTTTGGAGAGAAAGAACTGAAGAGACAAATCACAAATGGAGAGTTTATCAGACATACTATTTTACTTGGTAATATTAATACCTATCTATCCCATATTCTTCAGACTCCAGACTGGGATTATAATTATTCACACCCTATTTTGCAAAATTGCAGACTGCCCAGACAGACACTGCCAGTGCCAATCTGCAGGCCCTGCAAAAGATGCATCACCTGAGATGCATGAAGTTGTGAAGTTTATCTAGCGACTATTGAGGCCTTGAAATTAGTCTCCTGAATTATTCAGTGACATTTTTCCAATTAATAATTATTATTGGTGTGTATTTTGAGATTTTTGGCCATTTTGGAGAGAAATTTGAAATCTTTGGAGAGAATTGGCCTCATAAATTAAATATCTGGAGACTGATTATGCATGCTTTGCAGGCTGCAGACTGGTCAGACAGTCTGCAGAAACTAGTAACATGTTTGTAGAGATTGAAGATCTCTTATTCTGTTCATAGCAAAATTAATGCAAATATAGGGATTAATTAGCAAAATTAATATAAATAATTTAGGAAATTTAATTTAGGAATTAATTCAAAATTGTTTGTAAAGAATATCCTAAATATCTCACATATTCTGCAGACTGGCAGACTGCTACAGTCACACAGTGCTACTGGAATTAACCTAATCTAATACCAGAATGATAATATTATGGTAATAAATTAATAATGGTATATAAGTCTTCTTTTAAAAATATTTATTTATACTTTGCTAATGATTTCATTGACTTGGGTTTATTTACCAGAATGCAGGAACTGATAAACTGTTCTCCAAGTCCTAGAGATCCTCTATTTTGGCTTCTGTTCACAGTAAAATACATGTAAATATAGGAGGAAATTAAGGATTATTCACACAGAAAATGTTAAAAATGTCCCATATTTTGCAGACTGGGGGTTAAGTTGGTAACTGAGCTACCTAGGCTCTGTATCTCAGCCTACCTGTTACTTGATAGAGTCAAACTCAACTTGTCAAGCAGGTAAATTGTTGGAAACTAACTAGGTAGCTGTGGACTCTAACAACAGAAACATTATAGCTTTAAAGCAATCGTTAAAAACTTAAATTAATTAATTATAGCACAGTACAGAGAAGATATAGTATCCCAGAGCTATAGGGGGGATATTACGCGTGTCCCGGTAGGCTGTGACGTCACATGTCAACAATGGTGCGTACGTTTGTACGTACAGTACAAACACAAAAGATGGCTGCAACACACCCAACTTTTGTTAAATAACGTTTTCGGTGATATTTTTTTAAATTCCACATTACCGCATGCTATTATTCAATCTTTATAGTCATACAGACGAAAATTAAAAAATGACTGTTGATGAAATTGCTACTGGTCTTTTTACACCCAAAATAGTAACAAATTTTAGTCTTGAAGAAGACGATTTATTCAAGATAATTAGATTTAGTCAGATCGGTCGCGTTGGCCGCCATCTTAATTCTCTATTCCACGTGACCCACAGCAATTCTGTTTACTATGACGTGACCTCTTGCTTACATACATGACGTCACAGCCTACTTAGAATAAATTTGAATAATACATGTAACTGGGGTACTATACTATTCTGTTTACTATGATTATAGCCTGCACTGAGCTTCTTTTGGTAGGTAGGTAATCAACATTTTAATGTAATTTGGTTCAGAATGTTTTAGAGATCTCTTGAGGAGGCCGTAATAAAATATTAAAGGGCTGCAATTTACCTGCATGACCTTATTCCAAATGATCAGTAAAATTAAAAATTTAGCTTACTAAGCTTACCAAATCAATCCTAATATCAATCTTTCAAAGTCCAAGGCTCTGAGCCAACTTCGGTCTTCAGCAGAGTAAAATAGTATGGTTTGTAACTCTCCATTTGTCTCTCCATCTCTCTCCAAATGGAGCTGAATTTCTCTCCAAAATGTCATGTTTCAGAGGCTGAGAGGCTGCAAACTCAGCCAAACTGCAAGCCAATTTTTGAGCCAAAATTAACATGGAACTGTGAAAATTTTAAAATGTAAGCCAATTAATTGGCTTTAACTGACATACTCTATAACATGGCCAAAATGATGAAATAATGATTTTTTTTAAATTTTCTTTAAAATATCCAGTCTGCAAAATATGGGACATTTCAACATTTGTAACATTTTCTTTGCTAACATTTATCAATTTCTTTCTGTATTTACAATTTTACTCATTTTTTATTGAGAAAAGAAACCAATATAGATGATTTTCTATAGACTAGAGTCGCTGTAATTTGTAAATTATTTTATACCTAATAAGTTTCAATGTTTATATAATTGTTTATATTTTCAGATTTAAGAAAATTTATATCTTCTAGATATTTTGATCATGTTAGAACTTTCTCAAGCTCCTGCTCCACCACCATTTGGTTTTGTCTCTGCATGTGAAGATGAAGGGGTTCTCCATGCATCAACTTTAGAACAGGCTACATTTTGTGCAAACTCTAAGGTACAGTCATAATTTTGTTGGTATCTAATAAGGCAATGGTCAAGAAATCAGATGATTAATTTTACTCCTAAATTATTGTATTTGAATATTTCAAATGTATTATGGATATTACAAAAATTGGTTGGATATATCAATTGCCTTACAAAAATATCACAAAATGTTTCCTTTATCTCAAATTTTAACCCATTCCAAGCGGCCTAACTATATATAGACGCTCCGAAAATTGGTCCCATTTAGCGGAGCGTTTATATATAGTCGCTTAATATTTTTGCTGTAACAGTCATTCTGCAGGGTCAATATGTAGACGGTGTTTAGAAATATGACAAGTATTAACGTGTAAACACTTAATTACTGGTTATTGTGCAATAATGCACCCTATAGATCAGTACTTGAAGAAGTATTAAAGAGGGGAAGGGAGTAAAGGACAAACTGTATGTCAGTTCTAAGGAAAGTTGATGAATTTGAAATGGAATATGTTGAGTGTTAACTGTTGAGTACATTGTCCATCCAACAATGAAATAAATACTCAAAATACACAGTAAAAATAAAATAAAGGATAACTAGTTTTGAATTTTTTTTTTTATAATTTATTTTATAAATATTTTTATATATATACGAATAAAAGTTACTAATTCAATTTATGCAACTCAAAAATGCTCACTTTTTTATATCTTTAGTTCAACTATATGAGTAACAATACAAAACTCATATGTCACTCCACCAACAAGCCCCACAGTCTATATATAGACTCTATGTATAACTAACAAGCGGCATCGCTATATATAGATGCTTATCTGACTGCATGATTTAGCGGGGTAATTAGGTAGTGTAGTTGAAATTGAAGACTGTCAATAGCGGCGGTGACTATATATAAACAATTTTTATTTTTGTCGACTTCCATTCACATACTGCCGCTTGGAATGGGTTAAGTGTAGCTAATGATGAAAGTAAGTTTCTTTCAAAGTAATTTTTTCAGATAATCTAGCTAGCTGAACTGAACTCTATCCTCATACTGCTTAATGGTGTCCTGATTGGAGAACTTCATCTATTGAAGCTATGCTTTAAAATTATTTTTGAAAAATTATTTACAAACATCTTTTCTGTTGTACCTAGCTTGGTAATGGCAATCCTGTTATCATCACTGAAACTGCTGAGCAGGTCAGACCAGCTCTAGGTACTCAGGATACACAAGCAGCCTTCTCAATGAAGTCCAGACCACCAAACTCTATTGCACTCTTATAGTAAGTCTGTGTTTGCTTAGGTAACATTTTTATTATGATGATTGCCTGATTGGGTAAAATATCACTCTGATGCAGCAGTAATGTTCTCTCAAATATTCCAGACCAAATTATGAAAAAAAACCATTATGTATATATTTTATTTTCATTAACAATATTCAGGTTGAATTTCTTTTAGCTATATCCACAACTCAAAGTAAAAGTTTGCATGAAGTTTTTTCACTGTCATTATTGGACAAAGAGATATTTCATTGATGCAATTTTAAAAACTTTGAAATTATGAGACTGATAGCTACCATTTTATTTTCCAGCAAGGAGAAAGGTTTTGTTGGGTGTCTCAAGCACCTCTCCAACACTGAAGGGAGTGGGTGGAGTAAATCCATAGCCTCTGTAACACTGAAAGTAGCCACTAGTCTACAGCCATACCTAGATCCAATGCTAGACACTGGAAACCAATTCACCTACAACAGAACAATCAGCTCCTGGACTCAATCTTCTACAGCAGGTATATAGTGATGGTAGCTAGTAAAGGTTATGTACCTCCTAATAATCTAATCTGTCAGATGACTGTTCTTCTGAGTAGATTTTCTGGATACAAGTTATTCAAATAATAGCTACTTTAAATATGTAATGTAATTGAATGTAATATTCAACTGTAAAATGAAATGGTAGTTTACTATGATACAATAACTAATTTGTTAGTGCTCAATTTCTAGCTGAAAACTGTATTTATTTTTCTCCCCTATCCTTTCCAGGCAGCAACATCACTTGCATTTCATGGCATCACGTAATGTTGCGTTTAGCTGCCGGATACTCAGACGACACAGTGAAAATTTTCAGCCAGAAGCCTCTCCAGCCCATCCTGAAACATAAAATCCAGAAGAATATATCACAAGTTCAATGGCTGTGAGTTGACCACTTTTTCAAATAATAGTGAAAATTTTATTATAACATTTAGAAATATCTCTGAAAAATAGCATTTTAACTAAAAAATTCTATAGCCAATTCAATTCTTCCAAGAGCTGTTTGTGCTAATTATGTTTTCTGTTTTCAGTCCGTACAGCATGAGTGTGTTGTGTGTTTGCTGTGACTCTGGGGTGTTGATGTGGAGTGTTGACCCTGCCTCTGTGGTGATGAGACCTTCTGGTGCCTGCATCACTCTGCTACCCTTCGCACGAACTACCAATCCACGCATGGCAGTGCATCCACATGTCAGTATATATTTTAGCTTAGTAATAGCTACCTGTCACTTTTAGGACCAATATTAGTTTTTCAATTGATTTTGATTTATAGCTTTTTAAAAAGTAGCTGTGTCTATTCTTGACGTGGAATGTTTAAACAGAAATCATTGTAGCTATCTTCTTAGGTTTTCATATGTATTTTGTCATCTGGTACATTAGTTGTCAGCATTAGTTTATTATTATTTATATTGAAAATTATGCGGTCATTTTCATTGTAATTCAAAAGAAATTGTGTTCAAGAGTAAATTTCAAATTAGTGAGATTACCTATCTTCAAAGATTTGACTTGCTTACGACCTAATTCAAAATGCTACAGCTAGTAATGGTCTATTTAGTAACTAGCTAAGAAATTTATCAACTTTTTTAACTAGCTATTTCTGGTTTTTAGGGTAGCTACCTGTGCAGCTCTAGCGGCAAAGGCGTCTCAGTGTGGGATGTGCCCTTAGTTTCAGAGGAAAGTGTTCAGCATGGTGGCAATGTCTCTCATCTCCTCTATTCACCCGATGCCACTCAGCTTTGTGTTGTCATGACCAAACCAGCCACTCTAAGGTAAACACATAGGTCTCTTTTAGGGTAAACACATAGGTCTCTTTTAGGGTAAACACATAGGTCTCTTTTAGGGTAAACACATAGGTCTCTTTTAGGGTAAACACATAGGTCTCTTTTAGGGTAAACACATAGGTCTCTTTAAGGGTAAACACATAGGTCTCTTTTCATTTATGCTGCCATGAATATACCATTTACTTATTTAAAACCTAAATCAGATATTTAAGGTTTGGGCAATTATTGGTTTGTAAAGTTGAATTAGTATTATAACGCACCATAATAGCCCTAGTTGGTTGCCTGGAAGGGCATTAGTAATTCTGTATATTTTCATGTCATTTTAAGTTGAATGTATATTTCCTGAATTTTTAAATAAATAATATATTAGAAGACTGTGTTTTGACATTAATTGGGGTGGGGAAATTAAATGTTCTATCTTTATATCTTTTAATACCTACATACCTTTTCATACCAGAGTATTCAAAACTTCTGACTGGTCTTTCACTGAGTGGATTTGCGACAGCGCCATCACCAATGCGGTCTGGTCACCCTGCTCACAATATGTCGTATTCTCGTGCTTGAATCCCAGCACCCTGTACGCCATCAGCCCAGACATGGCCACTAACTCTGCCCTGCCCCTCCTCTCTCTGTCTCTAATTCAGTTACTAGACCAGGAAAACGAGAGTGTGATAGTGGGTGGTCAGGTGAAGCAACTTTCTTGGGGTGGAGAGCGACTGTTGGTTCTCTTTGAGAATTCTAATTACCTTCTACTACTCCACACCCACACCATTTGCAGTCTCAAGTTAGCACATGGGGGCTTCATCAAAGGACCTGACGATGCTGTGGCCTTGACTGCTGACTTCCATCAGTCTAAAATTCAACTGTTGTCTATTGTGTGGAGTGACAACACAATCCAACACGTACCGCTACTCTACACGTCAAGACAGACCATCACTAACCCGATGCTTGTGAATTCCTTTCGTGCCTTCTCACCATAGTCTTCGGTAGATATTCTAATTGCCACATCTAGTTCACAAACTAGGTTACTTTGTTTCTAAATACCTAGTTAGGAGTATGTCCCTAAATCCGTGTTTGATTTGTGATAATGATTTTCAAGCAAAATAATCATCTCCAATATAGCTTTCCGTGTTCCCATCTAACTCCTGTTATATGACTATTTTTCTACAATTTAGATTTTTTAGCCCATAAGCAATTTTTAAGCGTGTGAACTGGCTATACTGTTAAATTGTTAGATATCAAAGAAAGCATATATTTTGTCACTCTTGTAACCCTAGTGTCAAGTGAAAAGAACAAACTCTAAAAATTTATAATTTCCCAAAATTGCAACGAGAATAATGAAAATAATAAAAAATGATCTTCATGTGTTTATTCTTATCCCAGTTTTATACTACTATTTTATTTTCAACGCTACTTGCAGTTTCAGAGGTTAGCGTTAGTGTTATGTTCTTCAACTACGAGGTTTTCGTTATTGTATAAGGTAGACTTGTAGACTTCATTTTGAAGAATATATCCATTGGTTAATAAATGATCCAGTTAAGTAACAATTTTTATTGTTTTGCTTAAAAAGACAATATTTTTAAAAACAAGAAGAATAAAAAAATTAGACTAACAATGGTTGAGTTTGAGTAACAATCGTTTATTAAAATAGGTTTTTATGTATCTAATTACTATGCTATCAGCCTATCATTCTAATCCTCACTCCTCTTGCTCAAGTCTGCTCCTCTTTGCTTGTTAACTCCTCTTAGTACCAGCCCCTGGCACGCCCTCTTGTGGTCAGTGAGAGCAGTATCCTCTGCACTCATGAGCTGTATGAGGAACATTCGCCTCACCACCTCACTCTTGTTAGGGTACGATCCGTGGATTAGGAGGTACGAGAATATCACTATCTGAAAAAAAATGCTTGATCTGGAGATTTAGTATGCCGATATATTACTGATTTAGTTTGCTAACTGATATATTACTGATTTAGTTTGCTAACTGATATATTTCCGATTTAGTATGCTAACTTACAGAGCTGGGCGTTCCGCACGAATGTTCGCGAACCGGTTCGGACTGGAAAATGTGTTCGGACATTCGGATTCGGAACCTCTTCAAAAACGGTTCGGACTTCAGTGTTCGGAACGTCTTTTTCGCAAGTCCGAACCTCCGTACCCGGGGAAAACTGACCTGTTCATTTAATTAATTTACGTTCTGAACATGTACCGTACCTCTCGGCTACTATTATATACATAGGTTTCTGCTTAACACTGAAGCGAAGAACATGCGTCTTTCCCCGCTCTTCTTCCATTACGTTATTCATCCTTTCTTGAATAGCGGTAAGTTAATTTATTAATAACGGTTTATGTTCCCTCAAATCTCAATTAAAATTGCTTGAAATATGTAGAACTATAGGTAAGGTTATAAACAAAGTAAACCTATATATTAGGTAACATTACATAACACCCTACCCTAGTACCTTAGCCATTGGCTAACCAGTCCTCATGGAAAAATAATAATAACTTAAATTCAAGACCGATTTTAAAGCTGTCTTTTCAATCGTTTAATTTTTCGCATAAATACATACGATTAGACAAAAACGAAGGTGATAAATGGTAATATACTCATATTATGAGCATTTATTCAAATCTATAATAATATTAGGAATATATCAGAGATCTTTCCAGGCATTAGATGCAAGAGTGTTTTTCAGTACATAAGGGTGAATATTTCACTATAATCAGTTAACTGTAACTCTTATAGCGGCTTAGCGAGATCAAATATGTGAGAGAATAATTGCGCACTCCAAGCTTCGTACAATAACATCTTATAAATATAATTTGTTTCTTGTCTTAGCTTGTTACTTTTATTTTGAATGATGATTTTTTCTTTTGCTTTTACTAATGTATGAAATACTAAATATCAAATGAAGGTTTTTAAAAGAAAAAATATTGAAATGACTCAAATGAGCTAACTTTTGACGGCTAAGTAGGTAGGCTGATCAGATAATTTAAGATCGAGTATTCGGCTATTCGCTTTACAATTGAATTGATTATAATTTATATATAGCCATAGGTATTATAATATTATATGTATATAAGTTATAATATAAAGAACTTTGAGAAATATTCACAGTAATCTTCACTGTCTGACCTTTCTAATATATTGAATAGAAGAAAAAGTTAAGCAAGAAAATAGAGTATAGGAATACCATAATACGGTATCTTATAGTACTTTCATATTCAAACAAAATGCAAAAAGTTTTTATATCATCAGTTCTCTAGATAGAATTAATCAAAAATGTTGTAATATAAATGAAAAATTAAAAACTAATAGCAAAAACTTAAAACATATTTAATTAGATACTTGGATACTTTAATATGGATACATTGTCTTGCATTGTTATGACGACAGAGTTGGTCTTAATTTTTCTTTGCATGAAATTCGGAGGTCAGAAGAAAATTCAGAATAACTTAAACTACGTATTGGAGTAGAGAATGGAGGGGAACTTTAAATATACTTAATGCTCATTCAGTCATACTCAATAATACTAACTTATTAAGTATAGTAAGTACAGTCGAACTCCCTTATAGTGAACTCCTGTATAGTGAATCACGCTGAATAGTAAAATCCGGTATAGCGAACTTACCTCTATAGTAAACATATTTAGGTTAGTCTTCACAAATATTCGTAAGTTTTCTATGAATCTCTTATTCCTATTTAGTAAATTCTCTAAATTAGTTGTATTGCATCAAACAGCAGTTCTACCAGTGCAACTCCTCTATAATGTAGTCATATGAAGTCACAGTATAATTATTATTATAAATTTATTATATCAACCCAAATGAATTTGACGTATGTTTTATAGGCATATATTTTTTAAATTACTTTATATATTTCATGTCATTTCTTTAAATTTACTGGCCTTTCTTGACTTTGTTGCTACATAAATACCAACTATATTTTTTTAATTCAAAACTTAAATATTTACGTATCGGCGTAAATCAGCGTAAATTATGGAATTAATTGTACTTTAGTGACGTGTCGCAACGTAGAAATACAGATTGGTTACCCAATACGTACGAATATGTCCACGTTTTATGTATTAGAGACAAATGCGCGAGCTATGATTGGTTCACACTCCATCCAATAACAGTTCAGCTCACTCAGTTGCCAATCTCTTATATAGCTATGTATTTATTTCTCCTTATATATTCAATATTTTTACTTGAAATTTGGTACACATTAGTTTAGTACAAAAACTAACAACTTGTAAAAATACAGTAACGTAGGTTTATAAATAAGACATGTGTTTTTTTTAACATAGAGTGAAACCTTCTGGTTGTAACTTGTTTCTGACAAATAGTTAGTATCTTGTTGAAAAAACTGTTTTTTTTATATAGGTTGCCCTAATAACCTTGGAAGCATAAGTTAGTAAAAGGGCCGAATGTAAATGTGTAGACTGTAGTTCACTTTTGTTTTTCTTAATTTTTAGATATAAAATATATACCTAAAAATCAGAGGTTAGCTTACAAATGTTCGGACTAAATGTTTGGTTCGGAACAAATGTTCGGACCAAACTTTTCCAAATTGGGTTCGCTATACGGAGGTTCGGAACCCAAAATCGACGAAGATTCGGGTTCGGATTCGGAACCTAAAAAAAGGTTCGCGCGCCCAGCTCTGCTAACTTATACTTTTCCGATTTCTCACCTGTCCCTTCTTCAAAGTTAAAGGAGTAGCTTCAGATATGGGGAATTTCTCAGGGTCCAAATAATGATAGCCGGCATTAACACTGACGTCTTCCTGTGGCCCCAACTTGTGACTGCCAGGGTAAATGCACAGACCCCCATTTAGGGGGGAACTGTCGTTCATGTTAACGAACACTGCCACCATTGAGTCATTTTTGTAGGGGAAATAGTGGTAATCCTGATAGGGAAATTAGGTAATGTAATTAACCTGGAAATTATTAATAGTCTGAACATTCTGGCACGAAATTATTTTAATTGATGAGAAATTAAATATGTCGCATTATAGATATGTAATATCATAGAAAGACTACTGTGATGGTAATTAAATTGATTTCTGATTTCCTATTTTTAAAATGCATAACTTTATCTTCGTATAATCAGACTAAATTCAAAATAACTACAGATATTATTAAAGTAATTTATCATTTATTTTACAGCTGTTAAAGTCATTTGGTGCTTTATTTATCTTCACAGTTTCCTAATTGTGATTATTACTTTCTAATCTTTTCAAGCATCCATGAAAACAGTCACCGTCTGGTTGTAGGTGACTTTGTTCATGAAGCTACTTTCCTTTCTGACTGCTTCTTCAAGTCCCTTGTATTCAATTTTCTTTTGACGTCAGCGATGTCTTTGATTTCGAATGAGACGTTAAACTTGCCCTACCTAACACACACAATACAGTAGACTTACCTGGTGCATAGGGAAGGGACTTCCTTTACCAGGAGGTTTACTGTGTGCCTTGGTGTGGTGGAGCAGAATGTTCTTAGATCCCATCACTCCCTCACACGCATCCATCAGGTTCTCATTGTACAGAAGTCTTCCGAAAGAAGCGGAGTGCATTTGCAGACCGTGAATGGAGTCCACAGCCTGGTGAAAATATCAACTATTTGCAAAAAGTTATTAAGCCAAATGGAAGAGCAAAGATTTACTGAGGTACTTATATCTGTCACCACTTTTAATTTATGGTTTCTTGTGATGTTTAGGTTAGGTTAGCTTAATTATTTTTGTTTTGGGTGAAACCAAAATGAATCTCTGGGACTTCCCAAAACTGAAGAGGAAGTACCGTTTGTTGTATTCGCTAGTTTGATGTACTGCACACTTGATTATTTAGTGACCTGGAAAGGGGGGGTCCCCCTTCATATATATATATATTATATTAATATATTTTCAATAACATATTAGAAGCTAATTATTTAGTAAACACAAAAAAGTGGTGACAGATAACTCATTATTGAAAATAGATTAAAGGGAACGTAACAGTAATCAAAAATGGGGCGTTAACAAGTTAACAATAGCACATGCAGGTCTATCAGATTGTTTCATAACCTTTGCAATAACTACTGTGAGTGTCGTCCGTTACTGAGATATTCTACTAAATAAGTTTCAATATAACTCACACTCTTCTCCTCCTTGTTTTTCCAATCCCCCTTCCACGTTGCCTCCATGTTACTACCAGCCTTCCTCCCGAACACCTCATCGTACTCCAGACTCAACTCCTCCACTTCAGACTGCGATAGGATGTCTAGGACGATGTACCCATTGTCCTGGTAGAACTTAACCTGATCTTCTGTCAGCTTAACCATCGTAACACCTGGTAGGTAGGGAACTGGTAACATAGGATTGACAGTTTCGTGTAAGTTACAATTATTGGTCATATATAAAACCGAAGATATGGAAGTGACCAATAATCCGAAACTTATACCCTATATTGTGACTTGAAATAGTACTTCAATACCCACAAAGAATACAGTAGAGTCAATCTATAGGACAGATATTAACGCTTGATGTAAATACGAACACACTACCACGGGTGATTTAATGACGTCATCAGTTCTAAATTATGTTACTACCTCATCTTTTAAAGGAAAATGAATTGGTAATCTTGTTACTTTTATATAATTTAGAATACAGTGGTGTTTTAATCTTTTCCTTCATCACTAAAGTTTTCTTTCATAATACAATTTATTTATGATTTAGAGGCAGGGAGGGTTGTGTGGCTTTTACGTCATCAAATAGTACACTTCTATAATGTATGCATTGAGTCAACTCTTTTTCATTGTAATGTGACACATTATAACTAACTACCAATTTCTTTGTCTAAATATCTATGAAAAAGTTGTCACTGATTTAAAATTATTATATATTAAATAATGGTGAAAATGTTATTCCTTTATGTGTAACAAATGAAGAAGAGCGACACGAACCTCTTACCTAAGAGTGTTGGCACACAACTGTTTAGTAAATCACTCTACAGACACAGTAGAGTATTTTGTATCGTGACGTCGTCAGTAAAACACACTTAAATCAATATTTAGGAACTTAGTAGTTTCTAAAACTTAATATAGATGTTAATGCTTCCATATACTTATATAATTTAATGAGTTTCTAAAGCTTTACTTACTTAAATTGCCTTAAATCTGACGTTAAAGTGTTGCTCTCATGACGTCACATTTACCAAACACCTGAATTGTCACTACTGCGTTGGTGTTCATAGAAAATGATAACCACTGAGTGCCACAGACTGTTAATTTTTTTTATTATACAGACAAACAAAGAACGTAATTATTGTTTATGTTACTAACCATTACAATCAAATGATTTGATGCAAACCACATGATTAGATAAAGATAACTATTGATACTGATAATAATAATTCTGTAGTATTTGAATATATTTAAATACTTTGTATAGAATCATAGAATGTAATAATGACAATTGATATCTTTTTCAATGTGACGTCATAAGACCAATACCCCCAAAAATATTTTTCAATATTTGTGTTTTAAAAGAACATTGAAAAGGATTGGAGTCATCTCTACAAGATCATAGTTAGGATGGGTTAACTTTACAAGGAAAATTTGAATATATTTACTAGAATGTATATAATTGAAAAACAAACTTTTTTCTATTCAAAAAGCAATCCTTAAAATGGATCGTCATATCAAGCAGAAATTCAACCATTGCTAATTGAAGATCGAACTGATGATATTAATTGGGTGAAGAAAAGAAGATTATTAGTAAATTACATGAATTGCAATGATGAATAAAAATAAAGTCGTTTCGTTTGTACTATTTTCAATATCTATATTTAAAAATATAACTAAATATTCGGGAATGGTCATCATTATAAAATCTAGATTGGGGGCAGGGGTGTTGATTATCAGATTAGAAGTTTGAAAAATTATCGCCGACCCCCCCCCCCCTTTATTGTCCCGAGGCTACATCTTTGTAGATAGGCCTTCTTTTTGTTATATTGTATTGTTTTAGGTTTTGTTTAGTTTGACGCTCCTTTTCTTCACCTTCCCTTTGTATCTTTCCTAAACTTCTTCTTATTTCCTCTTCCTTCTGCCTTGCTACATCCATGAGTAAGCAGACTGACTGTGTAGGTCTCTTATCCATGAGTAAGCAGACTGACTGTGTAGGCCTCTTATCCATGGGTAAGCAGACTGACTTTGTAGGCCTCTTATCCATGGGTAAGCAGACTGACGGTGTAAGTCTCATATCCATGGGTAAGCAGACTGACGGTGTAGGTCTCTTATCCATATGTAAGCAGACTGACTGTGTAGGCCTCTAATCCATATGTAAGCAGACTGACTGTGTAGGTCTCTTATCCATGGGTAAGCAGACTGACTGTGTAGGTCTCTTATCCATATGTAAGCAGACTGACTGTGTAGGTCTCTCATCCATGGATAAGCAGACTGACTGTGTAGGTCTCTTATCCATGGATAAACAGACTGACTGTGTAGGTCTCTTATCCATATGTAAGCAGACTGACTGTGTAGGTCTCTTATCCATATGTAAGCAGACTGACTGTGTAGGTCTCTTATCCATGGGTAAGCAGACTGACTGTGTAGGTCTCTTATCCATATGTAAGCAGACTGACTGTGTAGGTCTCTTATCCATATGTAAGCAGACTGACTGTGTAGGTCTCTTATCCATGGATAAGCAGACTGACTGTGTAGGTCTCTTATCCATGGGTAAGCAGACTGACTGTGTAGGTCTCTTATCCATGGGTGAGCAGACTGACTGTGTAGGTCTCTTATCCATGGGTAAGCAGACTGACTGTGTAGGCCTCTTATCCATGGGTAAGCACACTGACTGTGTAGGTCTCTTATCCATGTGTAAGCAAACTGACTGTGTAGGTCTCTTATCCATGGGTAAGCAGACTGACTGTGTAGGCCTCTTATCCATGGGTAAGCAGACTGACTGTGTAGGTCTCTTATCATGGGTAAGCAGACTGACTGTGTAGGTCTCTTATCCATGGGTGAGCAGACTGACTGTGTAGGTCTCTTATCCATGGGTAAGCAGACTTATTGTGTAGGTCTCTTATCCATGGGTGAGCAGACTGACTGTGTAGGTCTTTTATCCATGGGTAAGCAGACTTATTGTGTAGGTCTCTTATCCATGGGTGAGCAGACTGACTGTGTAGGTCTCTTATCCATGGGTGAGCAGACTGACTGTGTAGGTCTCTTATCCATGGGTAAGCAGACTTATTGTGTAGGTCTCTTATCCATGGGTGAGCAGACTGACTGTGTAGGTCTCTTATCCATGGGTGAGCAGACTGACTGTGTAGGTCTCTTATCCATGGGTGAGCAGACTGACTGTGTAGGTCTTTTATCCATGGGTAAGCAGACTTATTGTGTAGGTCTCTTATCCATGGGTGAGCAGACTGACTGTGTATGTCTCTTATCCATGGGTGAGCAGACTGACTGTGTAGGTCTCTTATCCATGGGTAAGCAGACTTATTGTGTAGGTCTCTTATCCATGGGTGAGCAGACTGACTGTGTAGGTCTCTTATCCATGGGTAAGCAGACTGACTGTGTAGGTCTCTTATCCATGGGTGAGCAGACTGACTGTGTATGCCTCTTATCCATGAGTAAGCAGACTAACTGTGTAGGTCTCTTATCATGGATGTCTATTCTTGCCATCCATGCACTGAGTCGACACGGTTACCTGTGATAGCCGGGGGGACTTTCACTGTCCGCTCGGATACGAGGCCTTCTCCTCTTCATGTCTATTTGGATCACCTCGTAGTGATAGGGACAACTTTTAAACCTCGAAAATAATAAATAATATAATATCTAGAACATTCATTTTCACTATGTTTGGGTCTGTATATTTTTTAGTTAGATACGTATTAAGTATTGGCAGTGAAAGCATATTATTCCTTTTATTGATAACACGTCTTTTCTCACGAAAATCGATAAGGCAACAAATGTTCTTTAGATGAGATGCAATATAATATAGTCACAGAGATTGTGTTGATTTGGTGTGTCTTGGGGTAAGTTACGAGTTATCGGACAGTTACACATCTTCGATCATGCAAGGGAAAGTATATATTAAATATTATATTAATTATTATATACTTTTTCTAATATGATCGAAAATTTGAAACCGTCTGCTAACTCAGAACTCACCCTACCTCTCTTTAATATTAAACTGTGGTCATAATGATATAAATAATCACAGTTAATATAGATATAATTTCTATTAAATAATCACATTTAATTGTTACAATGACTGTCTGTGTGTTGGCGCTGTCTCTTTGCATTCGGCATCATTTTTCGTTGTTAATTTTTAACTCAATATGAATGAAAAATTGAAGAAAAAACGATTAAAAATACATTAAAAAAATTTCTATATTACAAAACACTTTCAAAACATCACGTGTTGCATATCTAATATATTTTATTATACCAATTTATATATTCATATAAATCATATTGAATATTTATAAATTACTTACCTGTAAACTAACGGTGTCGTTACTTTATTTAGTACAAAGTATTTCACTACACATTCACGATGTATGGAATCATTATTATTTTAGTTGTTAATATCTTCTGCCCTGGACTTGCAAGTGAAGCTGGTAATGGAACTTTGCGTGAGTATGTTCAATGTAGAGGAAATAACTAATTGTCGGCATGACACAGTAACTGATAGCAAGGTACAGATATTTGTCAAAATATTCCATAGGAATGACTTTTTCAGTGTACCGTATCAATATAATTCAGTTTTTAATTTATTTAACTTGTTACTTTTAATGGTATTCGTGATACTTGCATGTGTCTAAAATATAACAATATATTTTTATTAGTCACATTATTTTCATTAGTATGGTATCATGGATACCAATTGGATCCTATGCATGAAGAGGGGTACGGTCAAGAGCCCCCCCGGTCAAGAGCCCCCCCGGTCATGAGCCCCCCCGGTCAAGAGCCCCCTCGGTCATGAGCCCCCCTAGGTCATAAGCCCCCCCGGTCACGAGCCCCCCCCCTCCATGTTTTTTTAATCCTTATTTACCTAGTTAAACAAATGAAGAACTACTTAGATAGAAATAACTGAGAGTTGCTAATGTAGTTTGTTGTATCCGCTAGATTGTTGTACTGCACACTTCATGATTGTTTAATGACCTGACAGGGGGGTTCGGGGGGCGGCACGCCCCCCGATATACATTTATTTTATGTATAATCAGTAATGAACTACAAAAGTGTCAATAAGGATTAAATAATATAGGTAAATAAGGATTTAAAAACAGGGGGGCTCGTGACCGGGGGGGCTCATGACCGGGGGGGCTCTTGACCGGGGGGGCTTATGACCTAGGGGGGCTCATGACCGGGGGGGCTCTTGACCGGGGGGGCTTATGACCGGGGGGGCTCTTGACCGGGGGGGGCTTATGACCTACACCCGCATGAAGATATCGTTAAATTTCTTAAGATTGGGGTATGTAGCAGTAGTCGGAAATTAAGTGGGTTTCATCATCGATTACCATCCAATTTCAACTTTAAAATAATTTCTAATAGACTCATCATGCCCTTTGTTTACATCCACTTTTCGAGTACTGAAACGTTCCTTTAATACCATGGCAATATCTAACTAAAAGTTCTCCCGTAGCCGGCTGCTCAGACCCACCATACAACAACGAAATTGCCAGACTTGTAACTGTGGCTTTGGAAAACGCTCGCCAATTTATGGGTACTGGGATACCCTCCTTGGGTATCCCCCCCTCTAGATCCCTTTGGACCCTTGCCAGCCATCAACTTCACAGTGGACACAGAGGCCTTGCAGTAACTATTAATATTATACAATGATTACATTGACTGTATAGAAGAATTTTGACATAGAGTGACATTATAAATCAGTCTACTTGGATATTATGTTTTAAACTTATGTGTATCGAGAACTATATACCGCTGGTTTAGAACGATTAAATAGTCTTTAATTCATTCCGTCTATAATATTTCCAGGATCTATGATTTTAAAAGCATATTGTCTTAACCCTACACATTGCCTATCGTCTTCACAACAACCAATTCACTCCCAATTTATGTCTCAGACTCGATGGTTTCGTAGATGAGACGACAGTTCGTAACTTGGCTCAGTACATCATCTGCAAGGTAGATATTCAACTTGGAATATCGCAGAAAATGTACTTCGAATTCAGACTGGATAATTTCCACGCAGATGGCAAATATGACGTCAATGGACTGGCTGTGTCACTTTTCCCCATTTTTGGAAACGGAAACTTTGCGTGAGTTTTATTTACATAAATAGATTTTGATATCTCCTAAATATTGAATAGCATTAAACATTGCGTAAGTTCAACCGTATTATAATACGTTCAAACATGTTCTAGCAGCTTCAAATGTGTTTTAACAAGTTCAAACATGTTCTAACAAGTTCAGACATGTTCTAACAAGTTCAGACATGTTCTAACAAGTTCAGACATGTTCTAACAAGTTCAAACTTGTTCTAACAGGTTCATACATGTTATAACAAGTTCAAACGTGTTTTAACAAAGTCGGACATGTTCTATACCAAGTTTGGAAATGTTCTAAAAAGTTCAATTCCGGGATTTGAACCTTACACCTGAAACACTGCATGTTCTACCGTGATTAGTGTGCTTTCTTTCTATGTTTTGAAGGACAGAAGTTCGACTCCTGATGACTGAATTCAATTCTTTTTTCCTCTAACAATTTTATTTTGTGATATTTTAACTTTCCATTTTCACTCTTTGGTGTTTCTAAATATTTTTTATATTCACGCCGAATTATTTTAAATTACGATATTCTTAATGTCTTTTTTTCAGATTGGACACTTACCAATCAGGGTTTTCAGGATATGCCAAAGTGAGCTACAATGTCATCAAGGATACGATAAGCATCAGCGACCTAGCACTGGATATTTTCTTCGAGGAACTTGAGGTAAATTTACCATTTTTCTTGAAAAAATACCTTCAAATAAACTATAAAACTCTCTATTCTTAAGTGACTTCATATTAGAGATATATTTATAAGTCACTTCATTATTAAGAGTAGACATGCGTGACGTCATCATAACAAGTATTTAGTCTTTTATTGATGACGTCACGATACAAATCACTAGATGGTATATTAAAGTTTTTTTTCCTCCCTATAGCTGTATCTTGAGTGCATTCTTGGCTGTGGACAAATGTCAGATTTCATGAATAGTCATCTGGGAGATATTGGTAATATACTGCTAATAACCTTAATAAAGTCCTATTGTCTTTTGATTGAGAAATCGCATTTGGAATTTTGCAATAAAAACCTATTAATTAACTTATATAATTATTTAAGAAACTCAGCTCTATTCTTTGCATTTTGATATAAACTGGTCTTTCACGGTACTATACTGTATACGAAATTTGAACTATATTTCAAAGTACGGAGTGTACAATTGATATCAGAGACGAGAGTAGAAGTAGGTGTATACACTGTGTAATCATACTTTGTTGATAAATATATAATAGAGGATTAGTATTTAAAACATATTTATTAATATCACAACACGCTTTTTTAGGGGAGGCCATTTTCGACTCTACATGGGACTATATCTCTCCTGTGATTTCGGCAGCCATTGAAAATGTCGTCAATGAAGCTTTGGAAGACGTGTCCATTTCTGAGCTTATTCCAAAAGATAAAATGTATGATGATTTGAATCGCCAAAACTATTCAGAACTATTAAGATTTATGATCAATAACTTGTGCTCTTTTTTCAGTTCCAGAGAACTCGGCAACGCTAATAATTTCGTTGACACTGTTCTTAATTTGGCATCGAATGAAATCATCGCTGCTGGTTATGATCCAGCCCCTTTGAACGATCGGCAATCTGATTTAGATTCTGTATGTTATGTTCTAAAAATAAATTAGTTTGTATATTTTTTATATCATTCGTATTCATTTCTATTTTATGAGTCTTCTTTGCAAACGGAAAACTGAATGAATTTTTTTATTTTAGGCTAAGGTGTTGAAGACCGTGAATGCAACTTTAGTGGGTTTGAGTACAGTTAGGAGATCCGGAACCTCTACCGTTGATAAGGTGGCTGACTGGCTGTTTCTCTACACCAACATTGCTATTGGACAACTTAAGGTTTGTAAAATGGAACAAAATAGAATTATTTTAACACAACTTGTAGATGTTTATAAATACGTAAAGAATTATTTACTTGATACACTGTTAGCAATATAAAGACACAGTAAGTACTCCAATCAGGATATGATCAATAATGTTGGACGCAGTAAGTATCCTAATATGGTCATATTTACTAATATATCTAAAAGGTATCAGTTACAACATTTTGACTGCTAGAAAATAGTTAGATCATCTGAAATTTATCAGAATCAAAGTCTCATTATCAATATGGAACTTCTTCATTAGCTTGGTACATATCAATAAAATTTACCTACGTCCTACTTTTAATTGGTTTTAATTTATGGTTACATTTACTCACAATTAACTGCCAGAGCTTCATAAGTTTCTCTATTTTTTCGTTTGTCGCAGGCAACTTACCCTGGTTATGTCTATGAAAATGGCGTCAATGATACTTTTGTAGCTTCTCTGAGTCTAGACCTGGTGGATGTCTACATGACCGGTAGAGCTAATATCTTTGGCAAGGTGTTCGACATTGATCAGTTTGTGATTTCAGAGCTCGGGTGAGGAATTTAATATGATGAAAATATCTATATATTATCGTATAAAATGGCTATTGGTTGTTGTTATGGTTCTCAATAAGGTTATATTTTACAAAATAGTTATTTTTTGGTGAATAAATGGTTTTCATAAGAGTTCAATACAACTCATGAAAAAATGATTATTTTTTAATTATACAGTGAGATAAATTTAACGAACTTTTCTGTAAATACAGGGTGATTCAAAAACAACTGACCCATCTCATTTGTTAATATAAAATAAAAACTAATAAGCCTAGAAGATTGAGACAAAATTCATTGAAAAGATAATATTTGGGAGTTTTTTCTTCTTTTCATTTTAAAATGGTGTAGTTTGAATGATAGCCACAGTTTACTAGAAAATGTCATCGTTTTTTTAGGGTCTGTCCTATCACCTTCTTCAGGATTTTTCCTATCACCTCCTAAATTTCAGGCCAAAGTATTGGACCTAAAGGATACTCTGTCATTCTTCATCGATGTTTTCAGTTCTTGCAATGTCGTTTTGCTCTGAAACTTACACGCATGGATTAAGATATAGGTAGTCACAGAAGATAATAATTAGATGTTAGATCAGGGATTCTTCCAAAAGAGAGATTTAACACTTTCAAAAAAAATATCTTGCAAAAGAATGAGTTTCTCGATTACTCCATTATGTTGTAAAAAATAATTCGAGTTACAACTTTTCAATTATTGACAATGAAAATTCTCAAATCAATTCTTCAATATTAATCAAAAACAAATTACAGCGCAAGTTGTAATCGTGATTATTGTCGTAATAAAATAGAATCAAGTAGAAGCCAATAGTTGAGGTCATTATGTTGAGTTTGAAGGTTAACTTAAATCACCTAATTGTGAACGTTATACCAGCAAAGAACATGCAGAAACTGAAGAAAAGCATCAATGATGAAACTCTTTCTTTTGCCTTAAACATTGGAGAAGGGGATAGACAGACGGATGACCAGAAATTTCGGTCTCGGAAAGGAAATTTCAGTCTCAGAATTAAAAATGGCCTCTCAACATAAATGACCGTTATGTAGTTTGCTGTACCCCCTAGTTTGTTGTACTGCATACTTCATGATTGTTTAACGACCTTGCAATTGGTTCCTGGGGTGGCACGTCCCCCATTCTTTTAACTAATAAGTTATATAATTTAAAGTTCCGAGATCGAAAATTCCGATACTGAATTTTTTGAGATCGTATTTTCATAGAACCAGAACGACAGCACGACATTGTCTAGAAAACTGTGGCTATATATCAAGTAAAAATATTATTTTAATAACCAAATAATGAAAAAAAATCTCTCAAATGTTCACTTTTCAATGAATCGTGGTCTATTAATTTTAATTATATTAACAAATAAAATGGGTCAATTCTTTTTTGAATCACCTTGTATAGATAACCCTCACAACGTATCTAACAATCATTTCAATATTTATTTTCAGGCCCGTGAACGCAGAGATTGAGGGGCTCGGTGTTTTAGGTTCGACGGTGGAGTTCGTTATTGACACCATCACCTCTTGGTTCATTGAAGACATTCAGGCTCTACTTAGTGATGTGGTAAAGGAAGCCATTCAGGAGGCTTTAGACGAAACGCCATGGCCTGAAGAAATGAAAAATCACAAGCCAAACTATTGATATTCTCTCTATATACTTAAAGAAATTAAAGACTTTGACAGTAACACCATTATTCGCAGTATTAGAAACTTAATGTGGGATGAGACTTTCATTGATTCCTATTTTGCTGAGTAACGATAAGGATTAGGTATAGTTTAATCTATAAAACAAAATTTGACCTCTAGGTTTATCGATAAAGTTAATATAGGGTAGTGAATCACTTTCCTTTTCAACTGCATCTTCAAAGTCCCTCGTATTTAAATTCCGTTTGATCTCATATAGCCGAAAGGATATTATAGTGGTAGGCTACATCATTATTATACCCTGCAGTTAATTCCACATTGCACACATAAAGTTATACCACGTGGTATAATGATTTTAATAAGGCAATACAGGGTGGTGCAAAAAAAAGGAAACCCATTTTCAAACTTGTTTATTTTACAAACTATCAAACCTAAAAATTTTCTTAAAACGAAGTTTTATTCCTTTACTTTTTCTGTATCTATCGTGATAATCTGTCAAGAGTCACGACAAAAATTAAACTTCCAGCAGCGAATAAAAAAAGGTAAATAAAAAAGGCTTGCGCGAGGACGAAATATACGAAAAAAAGCCACAAGAGGAATAAATTCATTTTATATGGATGTAAAAACCATAAATTCTACTACTTTTTATTACAAATAAGAGAAAATAAAAAAATTAATTACCATTTGAAAATTGTTTTTGAGATAAAATTGATATCTTTATAAAATCATTTCACCGATAATTTTTATCTCCTATTCGAAACCCTCAAAATGCAGCTTTTAAAAGAACAAAGAGTTATGTTGTGACAATTTTTTTAAACACAGGAATAACACTTCTAAAAATATTTCCACCAACTATAAAACCATATTGACAAATGTTAATAAGTTCAAAACTGAAGAAACCACTTTAAATTTGAACAAAAAGTGATCCTGTCGCAGGAGAAAAGAATGAACACATAAAAACATTAATCTTTTTCTTGAACAGTTTATTGAGAACCCATAAGTATCAATCAGAAAGTAAGGATTAGATTTCATTTAAGAGACATTTCACCGAATTGTTAAACACGATGTGAAGAATCATCCTTTTAAGATGCATGTAATTAAGGCTCGAACTCTTAGAACTGATTTACCGCACCGTCTAAATTTTGCAAAGTTGTTTCTGCAAAGAAATGCATATTTTGTAGAAGATATCGGGATTGGTGATAAAGAGTATTTCCATGAATGAAAGAGTCAATAACAAAAACGTTAATTGAATGAAAAATAGTAGGATTTAATTTTTACTACTACCATATGGAAATAAATTATTCCTATTATGAACTTTTTTGAGTTTTTCGTCCTCGCAAGCCCTTTATATTTACCTTTTTTTAATTCGCTACAGGATGTTTAATTTCAGTCGTAACTCTTAACAGATTATCAAGATAGATGCAGAACCCTGTACAGTATAAATATATGTGTAATCTACATTAATCAATCTAACCATCACAAAACACATAAGTAGCATGTTTTTTTTTTCATTTTAAAAACATTTCATAAAAAAATATCTATTAAATATCTGGAGTTTGTATACATATATTATTGGTCACATCTTAATTCATATCCACATATTTATTACCATATACTTTTAACAGGTGTTTACCGGTGGCCAGAAATTTCGGTCGTGGAAATTTCGATCTGGAAAATTTGGACTTGGAATTATAAATAGCCTCTCAACGTAAATGGCTATTATGTAGTTTGTTGTACTGCTCACTTCATGATTGTTTGATACTCTAGCTAGGTTTTCAGAGGGCGGCACGCCCCCCTTATACACCCAACTGATAAGTTTTATTTATACCTACTGAAACCGAAAATTACGAGACCGAATTTTCTGAGACCGATTTTTCCTAGAACCGTGTATTACCATGGGTAATTTACCATATTTCCATGTTAAACCACATGTTATTCTGGTATCCATTTCCAAAAGAATACACGGAATGACATGATTTAAATATGTAAGTGCTACATGTTATACACATGAAATTGTTTACTAGGTAATTCCAATAAATAAATTATTATTATACGAGAGAGAGGTAATGTTGCAGCGATTGCGGGACGCTGAAACCCTTTTTTTGTTTCAGTTATTTCAATTGTTTCTATTAAATATTAAAAAATGTGATATCATAGATATTCCAGTAAACAATGCGACATCTAAATGACATCATCTGGATACAAGGCTTTTCTCGAAATGAATTCGAAAATAGAGCTAGAACACAGTACAGAGAATATATAGTATCCCAGAGCTATAGGGGGGATATTACGCGTGTCCCGGTAGGCTGTGACGTCACATGTCAACAATGGTGCGTACGTTTGTACGTACAGTACAAACACAAAAGATTGCTGCAACACACCCAACTTTTGTTAAATAACGTTTTCGGTGATATTTTTTTTAATTCCACATTACCGCATGCTATTATCCAATCTTTAAAGTCATACGGACGAAAATTAAAAAATGACTGTTGATGAAATTGCTACTGGTCTTTTTACACCCAAAATAGTAACAAATTTTAGTCTTGAAGAAGACGATTTATTCAAGATAATTAGATCATTAGTCAGATCGGTCGCGTTGGCCGCCATCTTAATTCTCTAATCCACGTGACCCACAGCAATTCTGTTTACTATAACGTG